>JAULKK010002815.1:0-10527 GCA_032355705.1 Rubia peregrina
CAAGAAACCGGAGAAGACGATCTGTTTTCCCCTTTTTTGTTTCCTAACTAATCAAAACTACGTCGTTTTGATTAGTTAAACGACGTCGTTTTGATTAGGCTTCTGGGCAAAAAAATGAAGGCCGATTGGGCTGAAACCCAATCGGCCCAAGATTGGCTTAATAAACCCTAAAGTGGCAATGTCATTCATCCTCTGTTCGACAGACGACAGTTCGAGTTGGGATCAAACCTCAAAGTCTGCCACTGCTCGGCTCCGAGCCTCCGCCTATGTCTCCGCCGGTCCGCCAGTTCCTCCGAGTCTCCGACGCCGCCGCCGCGCTCAGGCCGTGCACGGTGCATCCGCCACGGTCCCACCAAGATGGTATTTTTATGTGAAATTATAGCTTTTTCTCTCTTTTGATTGCAGCTGAGTTTCTCAATTTTGCTATAGCATTTATATGTGAAGTTTCTGTCTTTATGTAGATCTACTACACGTTTTTTCGTTCTTGCCACGGGGTTTGAATTTCATCGACCACACTAGCAACATTGGCTGGAAAGAGTGAGTAATTTTCTTGAAGAATCTTGGCTGTTTTGCTTTCCTTCAATTTGAGAAAATGTTTGTGTGCTTGTGTGTGTTTAATTGGCTCAACCTGATAATGTGATGTGAATTGTGCAGGTTTCAGAGAGCAAAACCAATAATTATTGATCCTGGGTTGTACATGTCCAAAAAGGCTGATGTTTTCTGGATTACGCAGAGAAGGAGCGTGCCGACAGCATTTAAGCTCTTTACAGGTTTGCCTCCTAAATAGTTAGTAGAAGCTTATATTAGTTGATTGTTTTGAATGTGCTAATGGAAATCCTGATCTGAACATTTGTGATGTGGTGACTTTTAACAATTATGGGTGTGACCCCTTTTCTGTTTGATTCTTTCTTAGTGATTTGATTTTGCGATGGATTGAGGTGAAAATACTTCTTCTTTTTTTTGTAAAAATGTGGTTGTGCAGGTGTGGTGTGAATGGTAATGTTTGTCCGATTGGATCCCTGGGAGATGAATTCTTAGTACGGTTAGAATTACTTGCTTGACAGATCTAGGAACTAGTTAGATACGGCAGTTGGGTATGGAGGGAAATGGAAACCAGGGAAACTACTAAAGAGTATGCGATCTGTTTATGGATATTTGAGGTGAAATACGATTAATTGGGACATGTTTTCTGATATTCATTTAGTTTATGCTGTTCTATACTTCTATGTCCTTTTAGAGTAGATTTACCATAGATCTACTTTATTTCCTGTGGGATTCAATATATTCATTCAATGAGAGAATAGATGACTATTTTGGGTTGTAATTGAAAACAAAGTGGCAGTCAATCAGCTGTTTGAAATCAGGAAAAACCCCCTATGGAATAGCATGTTTTTAAACTCTTTTTCCAACTGGGTTTCTAGTGAATTTGTAGTCTGGAAAACGGAAATGTCAATGTTCATCTAACAATTGCGTGAGACAATGATGATTCATATCATTGTTATTGCATATTGCTGATTATATGTTGACGTAGGCAAATTATATGTCACCTTTTTATTACCCTAAATCTCAGATGATAGTGTATGTGCCTTAGGTTTATTTGCTTTATAATCCGTTGTATTTTGTTATTGATAACTTTGAACATCTTAATGCCACGGCACATGAAGTAAAAAATTAAATCAAATCTAGTAGGAAAAACTTTGTTGTTATTTGTGTTCAGAGTGGATTACACACACGTGTGCTTTAAGGTTAGGTACTATAGTGTTAGGAAAAACTGTATTTTGTACTTCTATGCTGACATTCTGTATACTGTTACAGGATCCGCTTGGATGGCACTCTCTCGGCCTTTCATCGACTTCTGCGTTTGGGGATGGGACAACTTGCCTCGAACAGTCCTCATGTACTATGCGAACTTCCTTTCATCTCCCGAGGGATACTTCCACACCGTCGTCTGCAATGCTCAGGAATTCCTGAACACCACCGTGAACAGTGATCTTCACTTCATTTCATGGGATAATCCTCCAAAGCAACATCCTCATTACCTCACAATTGACGACATGCAGCGGATGGTTGAGAGCAATGCTCCATTTGCAAGAAAGTTCCATCACGACGACCCTGTGCTTGACAAGATTGATTCTGAACTGTTGCTCCGTGATGAAGGAAACTTTGTACCCGGTGGATGGTGTGTCGGAAGTGGAAACAATGGCACAGATCCATGCTCTGTTGCTGGCAATACAACCGTACTCAGGCCCACTGAAGGTGCTAAGAGGCTGCAAACTCTCATCAGCCATCTTTTATCGAGTGAGCATTTCAGACCAAAACAGTGCAAATAACCAAAATTCTGCTGCTTTTAGAAGCCATTCAGTTTGCCTTGAGACAGTGATGGTGACGGAGGAAATCTCGAGCGCCAAAGAGCTTATACAGTATCTCTGGTCAAAACTGACAGGTGTAAGCTTATACAGTATCTCTGGATTACCAGTGAACCTCGAATATTTTGTTAGAGTAGTATATTGACATGGTGCTGCTGAATCGCCGATGGAGCATCTTGAAAGGGAAAGGGCCGGATTCCGCGATGATGGTGCTTCACCACCTTGTAATTAGCTAGGTATTCATTCTTTAGATAAGAGTTTTTTATGTATGAACTGGTAAGCAAGAATTCTGCAGGCTTTTGGCAGGCGATTCTTGTTTTTCTGAGTGATTTAATGATTTCTACATAGTACGACGAAATGCATCTTTTAATCTTTACTGGGCAGCACATTCTTTGTAACAACCAACCCATGTTTGACCATTTGAAGAAGGATCTGCAACTTCAATTTGTATCCCCTGTCTGCTAGAAGGAGAGCAATGTTTATGATGAATATGGATAGAGTAGCAACTATGATATGCTCTTATGCTGGCAGGTACGTCTCAAGAGAGATTCATATCAGACCGTCTAACCATAGTTTATGATAAGATGAAAGATTAAATGAAAATTTTAAAATCATAGAAAGTATTACATGTTATCTCTTACGTAGGAGTATGTTTGTCTGCATGAAATTCAGGTTATGCAATAGAATTCAACTCGTTCATAGTAAAAATGTCCACGAATAACATAATATGTAATTTCATTTTCACATCTCGAACTTCTTGCAAACAAACAAACAAACAAACAAAATCCTACAATTGAGCAAAAGATAGTGACACTATAGAAGTTTTAGCGAAGCCTGTCACTAGAAGAATGGCGCCTTGTATACATACCTAGTTGTAAGTTGTAACTAGTATGCACTGCAAATAAAGGCGCCATATCTCCTGCGACAGGAGTCTCTATACTCCTTCTTTTCTGATTTCTCTGGTCCTAAAACAATCCCTCCTTACACTTATATATGCATCCCACCCATCAACCAATCTGAATCCAAATTAAATAAATATGTAAATCGGGTCTTCATGATCAAGACCCTTTCATTATTGTTCAAACTTTTTGGTTCGCACTGGCAATTCAAAGACTTTTCAACATGGTTTGACTAGCTGTGGAGATTATCTAGAAGACCTAGCCATGTGTATATTGTCCCGTTTATGAGAATTTACTTTGCTTTATTTAATATGTATAAAAAAAATCTTCTAATTCAACTTCTTATGTTGCTGATTTGCAATTTTTTAACACAAAACCTCACTTGATTACAATTATATGCTCACCTTTTGAATGATAAAAAACACACGAGAAGAGTGAAATGGACCTTGGTTCAATGGTAAATCCACCATCTCTGTATCAGAGAGGTCCAAAGTTCTAGTCACACCCTTAACAAAAATTGTGAATACTAGAGCAATTTCTTGCAAGGGATTACCCTCGCTATGAGATCATGTCGGTGATTCTCGCTGTGATTTCTCGGCATGCAATCTAATATGTGGTTTGGTTGATTGTATGCAATCTTTAAAAAATAAAAATCGCACGAGAAGATGTCTATTATTTATTTGTTGCACTAAATTTAGTTTGTATGTAGTAAATGGACAGTGAGCATCTCCTCCTATGTGTTATCCTCCATTTAAAATAAAAAGTGATATATATCCTCTATTTCACGAAGAAAATTTTGATGGTTAAATTGCAAATTTTAATCAGAACTGAATACACTCCTTAATCAATCTTATGAGATTTCATAATAATTTGTTGTCTTCAATAATTCATCTCAGTTTTATTATTTCAATACAATTCTATAGAGTTTAGATCACGTAAAAATATTTCGGTTTTACTCCTATTTGTCAGTTTAACTATAAACTGCTATTGTATTTTTTACAAGAAAATGACAGTTCATAGTACGTCCACTTTTTAAGCAAATTACATATTTCGTTTCTCTTTTATGCTAAACTCTTAAAACATTCCGAAATTGTTACAAAATATTCACAATTGTTTCCTATACAGAGAATAACATGTCTTACTTTTAACAACTTTTGAGATTAAATTAATATTTTAAATTTTTTATTTTCTTCGATCATTTTCTCCAACGCCTCCTAGCCTCTTCTACTGTGTTTAAAACACCACTAATTCGATCATACTCATAGTCATCATCTCTTTCCCTATCTCATCATTCCGTCTTTCCTTCTTCCTATTATCAATACCCTCACCACTAGAAGCTTGATTCGGTGATAACTCACCTTATTCATGTAATTGTAAATAGGAATTAATTGAAAACATTTTATAATAGTACAAGAGAACTTTCACAAAAATAAATGAAATATATGATTTTTTTCCTTTCTGAAAATGAGTATTCAAACAGTCATTATCTCTATTTCTGTCCATTCAATACTCTAACCAAGTCTTTTAATACTATATTTCTTAATTCATCTCACTCCTATTAATTCGTGTTTCTAGAAACAATGCTATTACTGGAGCAAAGGAGTCAAAGGAAAGGTGACGATGTTCATTTCAACAGTCAACAATCTTCTAAAATTAGTTCCCACTTCACTGGCTCTGTTTTGGCATATATTGGCTCTGTTTGGCAGAGCTGTACTTTTAAATAAAAATGATTTTTTTAACGCGGAGAATGATCAGCTTCTGCTTTTGCCCCAAAAATAGCTTATTCTTTTAAAATAAGTTATTTTTTTTACACTTTACCAAACACTAAAAAGTTTTTTTTGCTTATAAGCACAACAACTTAAAAGCCTCTGCCAAACAGAGCCCTTAATACTTGTTTTGCTTATAAGTTAAACACATTTTAGTGTTTGGTAAAATAAAAAAAATAGTTTATTTTGAAAGCATGAGCTATTTTTTAAGGAAAAAATAAGTCGATTTTCCCCTCCTTTCAAAATAAATCAGGTTTGCTTATAAGCACAGTTCTACTAAATAGAGCCAATGACGTTTCCAATTAATACTAAAATATTAATTTAATACCATACCTTTTAATTTAATTACTTATATTTTAAATTAAATACCAAATAAGATATGTTTAAAATTTAAAGTACAAAAAATAATTAGGCTAATTAAACTGGCTTATCTTAATAGTTATTATTTTGAATGTGTTTAGTGGGATTGTGCTTATAATCTAAACTAACTTATTTTGAAAGTTGGTGGAAATCAACTTCTATTTTTCTTTAAAACACACCTTATGCTTTTAATATGAGTACGTAACTTTTTAAAGCTTTATGAAGCACCAAAAATTGTTTAACTTATAAGTACGACACCTTATAAGACCTTCTAAACACTCCTTTTATAATCCTAACAAAATTATTTGTTTATATTTATTGAATAGTTAAATTTCACAATAAATAAGATACGAATTATCTTTATATGCTAATTATGAATTGAGAGACTCAAATGAAATCTTCTACAAAAACATAAGTAAAGCTTTAAAAATTATACTCCTTTTTAAACAATTATATTTGAACCTCTTGTTTTACTGTACGACTGATTGAGACCATTTCACCCATATTTTTATAATATGAGTTAGATTACAATAATATTCATATAAATAATTCAAATATAAATCAGATCACAATATTATTAGTTGTACCAATATATTTTAGAGATAGAGTTCGTCTCTTGAAAGATGATTTTTTATAAGTTATGGATAGATCAAAGTTTAAACTGCAAATAAAAAAAATCAAGATATAATTTTCATAACCCATTAGTTGGGACATAAACTTATAACTATGTACTTTTCATAATAAAATTTTATTATTACAACTGAATTTTTTTTATATAATTTTAATTCAACCTGGAAATGTGATTTTTCCAAAGCTTTAGGCTTACAGATATACTCCCTCCGTTTCTTTAACAATGACTCCATTTTTTGACATTTTCTAAAGGCATGTTTGACCACCGATAACTTTATTTTTGTCTAATAACAAACGATGAAATTTTACTTTTCAGAAACTACACGTTACGGAGAATACATCGCCATCTCACATGATGTCTATTATTATATATAACAAAAGTTATCGATGGTCAAACATTGCACGGAAAAACTAGTGGTCAAACGGTGACAAACATAGGAAAACAGAGGGAGTAATTAACTTTCACCGGCCTCAGTATAATTTTCTCCAACAGAGGCCTCCACGGGAGAATTACCCTCCGCCGTGTTCTCATAGCAGCAGGAGCCGCCGAATTCTTAGAATTCGTCATCAGAGACTCCATCTTCCTAGCTCGTACATTTTTTCCCATGTATTAAATTAAGAGAGGTTGAGGTTGTCTAAAATGGCCCTCACTTTTAATTAATTTACAATTTGGTACTCGAATTTTAAATTTACCTATAAAGGTACTTGATTTTCATTTATGTCACAGAAGCATACCTTCCAGTAAAAAATGAGTACACTTTGGATCAAAATTGTGTCATAATTAGGGGTGGAGACAGAAACCATCTCCGGCGGGGCTGATATGTAAGAAAAAATCTCAACCTTTTTATCATATTAGAGGGGCTGATTTTTTTTAATTTAAAAATTACTCCCTTATTTCCCACAAATTTCATTTTTTTTGGGGCTGAAGCCCCCTCAAGCTCCCGCCTACACCCCCTGGTCATAATTGTACTCACTTTTAACTAAGGAGTATATTTCGGGACATTTATGGAAAAATGGTACCTTTTATTAACAATTCTAAAATAGGGTATCAGACTGTGAATTTCACTTAAACGTGTACCATTCTGGACATTTACTCATTAAATTAGAGATACAATATCAATAATTCCTATATTGTTTCCCTGTAATACAATAAGAACAGTATATCTAGTACTATTTTGATGTAATTCGAATGTAAAATACAGACATTGTTAGACTTAATAAAGATTAATACTAGTGTTCAATATTACTAGTATTAATCTTTAGGTTGTTATCTAACTGATGTAATATATATCCCACTTTTTATGAGATTTAATAAACCGTACACATATTGCATTGCTAAAGATACAGTACTGAATATGTGCTTACAGTTCCGTTATAGTTAACACTACCTAAAATTTCGATAACGTATTTTTTTTAAAGACTTGCCTCTTAATTGCAGTAAATATAATCAGATAAATGAATAAATTATGAAAACATGGTTTATACACATGACAGTGTATTAAGTTAGCAAATTATAAAAGTAAAGATTATCCTTATTGCTATTTTTTTTCAAAAGGGAAATTATGAAATTGGGAAGGGTATGAAATAGGAGAAAAGTTGACAGTATTAATTGGTGCTAGGGCATATGTACATGGGACTGATGGGGATCGAATTGGTTGTCGGATTCTTTTCCGCGTGCCTGCTAAAGCAAATTCAACGGCAAAAACTCAATCAAACAACGAAGGTCGAATACAGAGTCAATTGTATTTTCGGCGGGTCGGATTTCAACGGTAAATTCAAATTGATCGGCAAACTTCAATGCACTGAAATGCTTTTTCCAGCGAATATATAATTTTTTCGGGGACCTCGATTTTTCTGGTGAAAAACGGTAGGCTCGTGGTTAGACCCGAAAATGCTGATCCGAATTTAGTCAATTGCCCAATTTTTTGGGCATGTTAGGCCTATTGTGTATGGGTTAAACTAAAATATTAAATCAAATTAAAAAATTAAGCAAATTCTTTTAAACATCAAAGACTTTTTTATAATAAAAAAAATCAATCACTCCGACATGCTGAAAAAACGCCCAGCGGCGAATACAATGAGTCGAATTGACATCCAACATAACTAACATCTAGCAATAACTAACGTACTGCAAGGATATCTAAATTGCATGTCAACCAGACTGATCGTCTGTACTATTACCGATTAGAGATCCAATAAAAACTGTAACATCGTCATCGGGGATATTAACTTGCTTCCCGCAAAAATCATCACCACTTGGCAGAGATGAGCGTATCTCGCATCAATATCACTGCGCCAAACAGGGATCTTCTGCAACTGTAACACCACTTGATCCAACCACGATCCATGTTGCCCGAACTGCAAAGACCTTGAAAAATACCAGATCTGACACATCCAAATTAATAGAGACCCAAAAATAAAATCACAAACAAAATTCCGAACACACGATCTAAATAAGCAGATCGAGAGAAATACATCAATTTGAACAACTAAATCGAGTTATCATCGTGAACACAACGATCTAATCGATCAGGTCGAAAAATAAAATCAATCTGTGAAGACAACTCACGCTTATTGAATAACAAAACATATATTAAAATAAATTATTGTTCCCCATCTCCCCTAATGGGAAGATGGGGAAAATTTTGAAGAAAACTGGGTGCCGCAGGAATGAGAGAATGGGGGTTGCGGCCAAGTAGGGTTTTCCCTCCCGCTAATTAGAGTTTAAAGATATAATGTTTTCTCATTTATAGTTTAGAGCAAGTAGTTGGTAAAATTAAAATCACATATGGGCAGTGGCGGAACCTGAGCATTATGTAAGGGGATGGATAAGAGAGGCAAAAAAAAATTGACCGCTTAATACGACAATTTTGAAACGAACAATGCTTACTAACGACAATTTTGAAACGGCAATTTTGAGAAATATGGTAAAGATAAGATGAAACTATTTTAGGATTAAAAGTAAAAATAAAGTAGGGCATTGATCGAAATATATTATATTTTAACTAACTAAAAAACAAAATAAAATTTAAAGAATAAAAGGCGAGTAACTACCCTGAGTTGCCTAGGGCTAATTCCGCCTTTGAATCACAGACCAATAATATTTTGATGGGTAAAATGCATTCATGACCTCCAGTTCTTGTGTTTGTGGAAATATACTCCTCTGTGTTTATATAAGTGCACATATACCCCTTGGCCGACAACTAAACATTTCATACCCCTGTAACCGAAGACCGGCGTTGATCGGTTGAAGTCTGGCGTTGACTGAACTAAAAATGATCAAAATACGCCTATTCTATTTTCAATATAATTTCAGCCAATTTTACCCCTGGAATGGGCCCTATCGTTAGAAAATGAACAAGAATTTCAGAGTTATATCAGCACTTATTTTAAAGTTTAAGGGTTATATTAGCACTTATGTTTTATACACTTTTATTATTTCATATGGCTATTATTAATATCCAAATAAAATTACAAAAGAAGCTTGGACAATCAAAATTTAAGAACATCTCTTTTATAACAATTAAGAATATATGTATAAAATAAGCATAATACATAAAATTCTGGCTTACAACGCCAAATTTTGATCCCAATATCAAAATATCACTCTTTTTTGTGCTTATTTTCTCATCGGTTGAACTAGTGAGCCAACAGGGACATGAGTACTAATGGATAGAAAAAGAGTGGAAGCACTAAACCGACCTCTCTAATCAACTGAGCATCAACAATTCCCATAACATCAGTTAACTTTATGGCTTGAACTTAGGGTAATATGCAAAAAGTGGGAAATGTATGTAATCTGCGAAAAATATAGTACCTTCAACGCCACCCATAGCAATACTCTTCATGCGAGAAGCGTCGTTTGAACGGGAGCTGAGGTTTATTTTCTTTGCCAACCTCTTCACCGTACAAGGTTCTCGATCTCTTAGAACTTGAACTCAACCCTCAAAATCTCAAAATCAAATGAGAATGAATTGGAATTTGAGATTTAGGATTTGGGTGGGCAAAATGGTCAGTATACATTTAACATTTTGTATATGAGAGTAAATTAATCATTTCAATTGAATTCGGCAAAGATCAAAGTTGACCAAATTTCCAGGTGAGACTAGGGTCATATATACGAGTGCTCAAATTGACCGACCTGACCCATTTTGACCCGGCCCATATGGGTTGGGTTGGGTCAGGTCAATGTCACATTTAGGTCGAGTAGGTCGGGTCAAAATGGGTCAAGCCAGATTTTGATCCCAAATCACCCTGTTTTGATTCATTTATAATTTTACCCCATTTTCTTGAAAAAAAAACATAATAAAGAATTAGCTTAATACAAAATATTCACCATTAATTTAGTTCATAAACAAGTCTTGATTTTTTTATAAAACTAAAAATAATTTTCCAAAACTACTATTAATTATAAATAACATATTTATTAATGGGAAGAGTTCTTTTAACACCCTTATTTTAACACCTATTTTAACACCAAATCCCAACCATCCATCTAACATGATC
>JAULKK010002836.1:0-20461 GCA_032355705.1 Rubia peregrina
ATATGATCTTTCCTTTCCCCTCCTTTCTGAATGTTATAGGCCTTCCTAATGCTGAAATGGCCATTGCTCTTTACACAGCATTCTAACTGATCAGCCATTTGCATTTTCAGCTTTGTAACTGTTTTCCAACCCCAGCTATGCGACTCCGATCCCTTGTATTTCTTGAACTCCTGGCCCCTTATGTAATATGCATGAACCCACTTCACCCACAGTATGTCCTTTTTTGAGTAAACATCCCATACAATCTTGCACAAAGAGGCTTTGTTCCACAGGGAGGGGTCTCTCAATCCCCATCCTCCCAGTTTCTTAGACCTGCACATTGTGTCCCAAGCAACGGCCGTGAAACCCCTTTCTCCAGCTTCTCTGCCCCAAATGAAGTTCCTACATAGGTTTACTATGTCTTGGTGAATGCTCTCCGGTAACCGGAAGACGCTGGCCCAGTAACCTGAGATGCTGAGTAGAACCGTGTTTATGAGTTGTACCCGCCCTGCATAAGACAGGTTCCTGGTTTCCCATCTTCTTAGTCTTCCTGAGATTTTGTCTAACAGAATTCCGCATGATGCTGCATTCCATTGGGTTGAGTTTAGGGGCAACCCGAGGTACTGCAAAGGAAGCTCCCCTCTTGTAATCCTTGTTATATCCACCAGCATGTTCTTTTCCTCCTCAGGCATTTTGGAGAAGTAGATCAGTGATTTCTCATCATTTACCGCCAAGCCCGATGTTTTCTGGAATTCCAGCAATGTGCCTCTCACACCCTCCACAGATTTTTGATCTGCAGCACAGAAAATCAACAGGTCATCTGCAAAAAGTAGGCTGTGGACTCCCACTTTCTGGCATCGCTGGTGATATCCAATCATTTTGTGATGGAATTTGTGATCTAATAGCCGTGATAAGTATTCCATACCGAGGACGAATAGTAAAGGGGATAGGGGGTCTCCCTGTTTGACTCCCCGTTTCCCAGCAAAAGGTACAGAAAGGTTACCGTTTATTGAGATGCTGAACGATGAAGAAGTGACACAGGTCTTTATCCAGTTCAAGAATTCCCCTGGTATCTTAAGGAGCTGCAGCCAGTTGAACATGAACTCCCAGTTGAGGCTGTCAAAAGCTTTGGATATGTCGATCTTGATTAGACTGCTAGGCTTCATGTCCCCATGTTTATACTTATGTAGCAGTTCCTGAGTCAGCAGGATGTTATGCACAATGTTTCTGCCCTTCACAAAAGCCGATTGGTTGCTTGAGACTAATGTGGGCATGACCATCCCCAGTCTATCACAGATAATTTTTGTCACCACCTTATAAATGACCGAGCAGCATGAGATTGGTCTGTAGTCCGCTGGTATTTGTGGTTGGGGTTTTTTTGGGATCAAGCTTATAACATCTTTACTGAAATTTGGAGGGATCCGGTCCCCTCTGAAGAACCCTTTCACTACCCTAGACTGACATATCTCAATGAATAACTTATTTAGGAAACCAAGTTTGGTTGAAAGAACCTTGAGGCCAAAAAAGATCCCATCCTATAGCTTTAACAATCCAGGGCCTGGGTAAGATTTAGGATCCTACAACTTCGCTGAAAAAGAAGCACTATGATGGGTAGCCATGGTTCTATAAGGACATAGTCCAATCCAAACTTTAGTCCAAATGAAGGAAAAATGTCTGCCTTAAATCAACCACAATCTATCAAAAATTAATGTAACTCTAGTTCAGAGAATAAAGAGTACATGCTAAAAGAGACTGATTGCTACTTGGGAAAGATTGACTGTCGGCTTCGTTTGTATCATGTTCCAACCACGTACTTAATGGAAAAACACTCGTACTTATGTAATATGAGGCTAGAAAATTGAACTGTGGATGAATATTAGAAATATCTCAAACAAACTATTAAGGGTTGGTGGGTGAGATGATTATACATTTGTTAAGAACCTATTTATCAAAGGATTAATGGAGATTCCCTTAATACCAATTAAGCTTCATGATAATGTATCAATGAATGATTTATTGGGAAACCATGGTTGGTTGAAAGAACCTGAAGCCCAAAAAAGACCACATCCAATAGCTTTAACAATCAAGAACCTGGGTAAGACTTGGGATCCTCCAACTTCGCCGAGAAAGAGGCACAGTGATGGGCGGTTGTGGTCCTACCAAGACATATTCCAATCCAACTTTTAGTTCTAATGAAGGAAAATGGCTGCCTCAAATCAACCACAATCTATCGGAAATCAATGTAACTCTAGTTCAAAGAATCAAGAGCACATACCAAAAGAGACTGATTGCTACTTGGGGAAGATTGAATGTGGGATTTCATTTGTGTCATATTACAACCATGTACTTGATGTAAAAACACTTGTTCTTAGGCAATATGAGGCGAGAAAATTGAACCGGGGATGAATATTAGCAATATCTCCAACTAACCATGAAGAAGGGTTGCAGTGCGAGAGGATCATATATTTGTGAAGAACCTATTTATCAAATGACTATTTGAGATTCCCTAAGTACCAATTAAGCTTCATGATAACATATCAATCAATGACTTATTTTGGAGCCGAGGTTGGTTGAAAGAACCTCTAGGCCAAAATAGATACCATCTTAAAGCTTTAACAATCCAGGGCCTATATAAGACTTGGGATCCTCCAACTTCACCGAGGAGAATGCGTAGTGATGGCGGTTATGGTCCTACCAAGATGTATTCCAATCCAACTTTTAGTTCAAATGAAGGAAAATGGGTGCCTCAAATCAACCACAATCTATCGGAAATCAATGTAACTCTAGTTCAAAGAATCAAGAGCACATGCCAAAATAGACTTATTGCTACTTGGTGAAGATTGAATGTCGGACTTTGTTTTTGTCATATTCCAACCACGTACTTGATGTAAAAACACTCGTTCTTAGGAAATATGAGGTAAGGAAAGACAAGAAGCGTTGGTGTGCGAGAGGATTTTACATTTGTGAAGAACCTATTTATCAAAGAAGTAAAGAAGATTCTCAAAATACATATTAAGCTTTAAGATAACATATCAACGAATTAGTTATTTGGGAAACCAAGCTTGGTTGAAAGAATATCGAGGCAAATAAAACTCCGTCATTTAGCTTTAAGAATCAAGGGCATGGGTAAGACTTGAGAACTCCAACTTTGCCGAGAAAGAGGCAATATGATGGGCAGCCATGGTCCTACCAAGATGTAGTCCAATCCAACTTTTAGTCCAAATGAAAAAAGAATGGATGCCTCAAATCAACCACAATCTATCGTAAATCAATGTAACTCTACTTCTAATAATCAAGAGCACATTCTAAAAGAGACTGATTACTACTTGGGGAAGATTAAATGTCGGGCTTCGTTTGTTTCATGTTCTAACCAGGTACTTGTTGGAAAAACACTCGTACTTATGCAATATGAGGTAAGGTAATTGAAAATGCACAATGATGGCGGTTAGGGTCCTACCAAGACATATTCCAATCCAACTTTTAGTTCTAATGAAGGAAGAATGGATGCCTCAAATCAACCACAATCTATCGAAAATCAATGTAACTCTAGTTCAAAGAATCAAGAACACGTGCTAAAATAGAATGATCGCTACTTGGGGAAGATTTAATGTCGGGCTTCATTTGTGTTATGTTCCAACCACATACTTGAGGTAAAAACACTCGTTCTTAGGCAATATGAGGGAAGGAAATCAAACTACGGATGAATATTGGCAATTTCTCGAACTAACCATGAAGAAGGGTTTGTGTGCGGGAGGATTAAACATTTGTGAATAACAAATTTATCAAAGGACTAATGGAGATTCCCTAAATACCAATTAAGCTTCATGATAACGTATCAACGAATTGCTTATTTGGGAAACCAAGGTTGGTTGAAAGAACCTTGAGGAAAAAAAGATACCATCTTAAGCTTTAATAATCCAGGGCCTGGATAAGACTTTGGATTCTCCAACTTTGTCGAGGAAGAGGCACTATGATGGGTAGCCATGGTCCTACCAAGACGTTGTCCAATCCAACTTTTAGTCCAAATGAAGAAAGAAGGGTTGTCTCAAATCAACCAAAATCTATCGAAAATCAATGTAACTCTAGTTCAAAGAATCAAGAGCACATGCTAAAAGAGACTGATAGCTACTTGGAAAAGATTGAATGTTCCAACCACGTACAAATGGAAAAACACTCGTACTTGGGCAATATAAGGCAAGGAAATCAAACCACAGATGAATATTGGCAATATCTCAAACTAACCATGAGCAAGGGTTAGTGTGCGAGAGGATTATACATTTGTGAAGAACCTATTTATCAAAGGAATATTGGATATTCCCTAAATACCAATTAAGCTTCATGATAACGTATCAATGAATGACTTATTGGGAAACCAAAGGTTGTTGAAAGAACCTTAGGCCAAAAAAGACCCAATCCAATAAATTTATTAATCAAGGGCCTGTGTAAGACTTGGGATCCTCCAACTTCGTCGAGGAAGAGGCACAATGATGGGCGGCCATGGTGTACCGAGACGTATTCCAATCCAACTTTTTGTTGTAATGAAGGAAGAATGGCTGCCTTAAACCAACCACAATCTATCGAAAATCAATGTAACTCTAGTTCAAAGAATCAAGAGCACATACTAAAAGAGACTTATTGCTACTTGGGGAAGATTGAATGCCGGGCTTCGTTTGTTTCATGTTCCAACCATGTACTTGATTTAAAAACACTTGTTCTAAGGCAATATGAGGTGAGGAAATCGAACCATGGATGAATATTGGCAATATCTGGAACTAACTATGAATAAGGGTTGGTGTGCGAGAGGATTATACATTTATGAATAACCTATTTATGAAAGGACTAATGGAGATTCCCTAAATACCAATTAAACTCCATGATAACGTATCAATGATTGACATATTGGGAAACCAAAGTTGGTTAAAAGAAACTTAAGGCCAAAAAAAGACCTCATCTAATAGCTTTAACAATCAAAGGCCTGGGTAAGACTAGGGATCCGCCAACTTCACTGAGAAAGAGGCATAATGATGGGCGGCCGTTGTCCTACCAAAAAGTATTACAATCAAACTTTTAGTACTAATGAAGGAAAAATGATTACCTCAAATTAACCTCAATCTATCAGAATTCAATGTAACTCTAGTTCTAAGAATCAAGAGCACATGCTAAAAGACACTGATTGCTACTTGGGGAAGATTGAATGTCATACTTCATTTGTGTCATGTTCAAACCACGTACTTGATGTAAAAACACTCGTTCTTAGGCAATACGAGGCGAGGGAATTGAACCACGGATAAATATATGCAATATCTTGAACTAACCATGAAGAAGGGTTGGTGTACGAGAGGATTATACATTTGTGAAGAACCTATTTATCAAAGGACTAAAGGTGATTCTCAAAATACCAACTAAGCTTCATGATAACGTATCAACGAATGACTCTTTTTTTATCGAAAAGTGTATATTAGTAGAGCAAACATCTAACAGGTCATAGTTTAGGCTTTCACCCCAACCTTGTACAAAAAAACAGGTTAAAACCACCTAGATTTCAGAATTAAAAGCAAGAGCAAACAGAGAGAAACGGGCTAGGCATCCCTTTTGTTTTGCATCCAGTCACATTCAGCTTTGATCCTATCTAGCAGGAGCTCCCACTTCACTTCTTTGGCTTGGAATATCCTCTGGTTACTTTCTATCCAAACTTGGTACAATGTGGTGGATAACATCCTCAGTTTTAGCCATCTTTTCCTGATCATGAGGTGATATAGCTTTTGCTTCATGGCTTTCAAGTTTGTAACTGGGCTGAAAGATAAGTTCTCGAGCAGGTAGTTTGTGAAGCTGCAGGCAGTGAATAGGTGAGCTGCATCTTCTTTGCATTCCTTGCATAAGCTACAGAGAGAACCTCCTGGTATGATGTTGAATTTTTCCAGTCTGGCCACTGTAGCTAGCCTTTTTTTGAACAACATCCACAGGAAGTACCTGTGTTTTGGTTGAACTTTTGGGTGTCAGAAAAGGCATTCCATATGGCCCCTCTTTGACTAATATGTCCTTTTTGAGTATACATCCCAGATTAACTTACACAGTGAAGCTTTGTTTCATAGAGAGGGGTCTCTAAATCCCCATCATCCCATTTCCTTCGACCTGCACATAGTGTCTCACGCGACTGCCGTAAAGCCTCTATCACCAGCTTCCCTCCCCCAAATGAAATTCCTGCAGAGGTCTACTATGGCATTGTGCATGCTTTCTGGTAATTGGAATACACTGGACCAGTAACCAGAAATGCTGAGAAGAACTGTATTCACTAGTTGCACTATTCTTGCATAAGACAGGTTTCTGGAGTCCCATCTTCGTAGCCTCCCTGAAATCTTTTCTAACAGTACTCCACACGTTGTAGCATTCCATTGTATTGAGATTAGGGGTAAACTAAGATATTGTGAAGGGAGTTCCCCCTTGCAATCTTTAAGATATCCCTTAGCATGGACTTGTCCTCCTCATTCATTTTGGAGAAGAAAACCCGTGACTTACATTCATTCAGCGCAAGACCCATTGTTATCTGGAACTCCTTAAAGGTTCCTTTCACACCTTCAATAGAGCTTGGATCAGCAGCACAAAAAATCAATAAGTCATCCGCAAACTAAAGACTATGCACTCCTACTTTCTGGCACCTCTGGTGGTATCCAATTTTTCTGTGGAGGAATTTGTGATCCTGTAATCTGGTTAAGTATTCCATGCAAAGAACAAATAGTAATGGGGAGAGGGGGTCACCCTTCTTAACCCCTCGTTTCCCATCAAAGGGGGCAGGCAACTTTCCATTGATTGATAAGCATAAGGATGATGTTGTAACACATGTTTGTATCCAGTTCAAGAAATCACCTGGTATCTTCAGAAGCTTTAACCACCTGAACATAAAGTCCCAGTTGAGGCTATCAAAGGTTTTGGAGATGTCAACTTTGTTTAAACAGCTTGGTTTCAAATCACCATGTTTGTATTTATGCAGCAACTCCTGAGTCAGTAATATGTTGTGTACAATGTTCCTGCCCTTCACAAATGTTGATTGTTATTCGAGACTAGTGTAGGCATCACCTTACCCAGTCTTTCACAGAGTATTTTTGTCACCACTTTATAGATGATCGAGCAGCAAGAGATTAGCCTGTAGTCTGCTGGTGTTTGCGATTGTTTTTCTTCGGGAGAAGACTAATAACAGCCTTACTGAAGTTTGGTGGGATCTTGTCGCCTCTGAAGAAATCTTGTACCGCTTTTGTTACTCCTCTTCCAATAATGTCCCATGATTCCTTGAAGAAATGGCTTGAAAAACCATCATGACCCGGGCTTTTGCTTGATTTTATCCCATTCAAGGCATTGTACACTTCTTGATCCGAGACTGGTTTTATCATCATGGCTTGTTGTTGCACTATTAGCACTGATCCTCTACTGATCACCTCAGGGTCGATCCTCATTTAAGTCTTCACCTCCTTGCCCATATGGTTCTGGAAAAATTTCACCAGGTGTTCTTCTATGTTGCTCCTTCCTTGTATCATTTTGTCTCCATCAGCCAAGGTGACAATGTGGTTCGAGTATGTTCTGATCTTCATCAGAGAGTAAAAGGTGCTAGTAGGTCTATCACCTTCATGAAGCCATTGTATCTTATCTCTTTGCTCCAAGAAACTAAATTCTGCCTCTGCTAGTTTCTGTGCTAACAGTATGCTTTCTATCTCACCTCTCTAGTTTTGGAATGAACCTGGGTCAAGAGCCAGTTCCCTCAGCTTTAGGTCTCATATTTCTCTTGCCTCCTGTTCCCTTTTCTTAATTCTAGAAAAATCTACTCTATTGAGCTTCAGTAGTGGCAATTCCAGCATCTGTAGTCTCTCATAAAGCAATTTTAAATTTGTAACCTCTCCAGATTCCCATATAGCTTTTACTGTTGGGTTGAACAACTTTGATGATGTCCACATGTTGTAAAACTTGAAGGGCCTTGATTTCTTCTCCTGAGCCTTATGTAAGGTCAGCAGGAGGGGATAATGGTCAGATATACCATTAATCACCACCTGGAACAGGGATTCTCTCAACTGGTGCAACCAGTGTTCATTGGCCATTGCCCAATCTATCTTGCTGTAAATCCTCTCATCCTCAGTTCTTTGATTGCTCCAGGTAAACTCAGGTCCCATTGTTTTCACCTCATTTAACTTTTGGATGGCAGTGACAGCTTGGAATCCATCCAATTCATGTTGTTGAATTGGATTTCCCCCTCTCCTATCCTCAAAACTCAAAGATGAGTTAAAGTCTCCCATGATCAACCACAGTTCATCATCATGCACCACACCTTTAAGAAAATCCCATAAGGTGTCCCTATCGTTTGTCTGACTATTACCATATATCATAGTTTTGTAACAGGTAATGTTCATCTCCTTTATCTTCACTTCCATGTCTGTCCATTGATCTCCTTTGCTGATGATTGTTGCTAAGAAATAATCACTCCTCCAGGATACCCAGATTCTGCCAGTATCAACTATAGAACTGTTAGTAACCAGATCCCAGTTCAGCTCAATCTTTCCGCACACTTTCCCTTCATTTTCCCTCCTTACCTTTGTTTTAAAAAAACCAATGAATCCAACCTGGTTCATTTGACAAAATCTACTAACCTGTTTCTGTTTCACACCATTATTTACACCCGGAAGGTTCCATGCCAGTATTTTACTTGTCATAAGGTGGATCCGCCAAGAGATTGAACAGGTTACCCCCATTTATATTCCCTTCACTGCTTCTAGGTTGATCAATAGAGCTGGGCTGATGCTTGTCTTACTGAACCTGGTGTTCTTCAGTATGTGGGCTTAACTTTTTCTGCTAACAGGTTTGAACTCCAAGTCTTTTTCAGTTTTGTCCAGCAGGCTGGCCTGTCTCCCTAGCTATTTTGGTGTTTTGCCTGTCTACTTCTGAATCCCAGCAGTTTTTGGCACATAAATCTGCTTTGGAAATTTCTTTTTCTCCTTCCTTCTGCAGGTGGATTCATCATGGCCAATCATATAACAAAATATCATTTACTTGGCATCCATTCATAGGTGATGACTTGACTTTGGATAATATCATTTTCATCCAGAAATTGCAGTTTCTTTGGTATTTTCTTTCCAAGCTCTACTGCTACTAGAAATCTTGCATAGTTCAATCTCTCTACCTCTCTAGTGGCTCTATCCAGTTTTAGGGGGGTGACAATTGGGTTGAGAATTGTACTCAGGATCCTAGGTTTCCAGTATACAACGTCTAGTTTTAGGAGTTGTATCCAAACCGGGACAGTTTTTGGGAGTTCCAAATCAAGGTTCTTTGTCCATGGCTGAATAATCACTGGTTTGTTATCAAACAATACTAATCCTTTCTCAATCACCTGATCTCTCTCCATTTTAAGGTCAAATTTCACCATGAAAATCCCAGGTTTTGCCATCCATACTTTCACAATTGTGCACTGCCTCCACATTATCCTAAAAAATCATTCATTTAGCAAATGGTGGGAAAACTCCTAGTATTTTACAGACAACCGTTGCTTCCCAACCCTTGAGACTTTTCCCATAACCATACCATCAATTTCAATTGGGTTGTAGAATTTTACCTCTTCCTGGGCCGGCTCCTCGAACAGTGATGACTAAGGCATATTGACTTCCTCCGTCCTATTCCCTCACGCCATTTTTGTGTCTGATTTTGTAGGGTTTAAGCCTTCCTGGTTCAGGCTTTCCACCGTAGTTTCTGAAACTATCTCCAATGAGTTCTCCTTTAGTTTCAGAGGGGTGACCATCTCCTCTTCAATACCTTCTATTGCCTTCTCCCCCTCTGCCACACCTACATGTTCTTCAAAAACTTCCAGCACTGTTTCCATTCCTGTGACACGAGATTTTAATACCGAGGAGTCTTGAAGTTGGGGTTTATTAGGGTTTGGTGAGTTCCATATATTATGCAGTTTCTTTTAGCATGAAGTTTCTTCTTCCCGCTGGATTTGCCCATTTCTGGAGGCCGATTGCAAGCAACTGACCAAAACAGCTGGAAGGAAAACTAGATGCAGAAGAAATCACATAGTGAAAGGTGTTTTCGCCCCTAGTTCTTTAGTATCAATAATTTAATGATGGACTTATTGGTGAAAGCAAGGATGGTTGAAATAACCTTTAGGCCGAAGAAGCCCCCATCCTACAACTTTAACATCTAAGGTCATGGTTTGACTCAGGTTCTTCTAACTACCGAAGAGGAAAGGACAAATTGTTAGGATGTTGTGGTCCTACAAAGGCAAAATAAAAACAACCTTTAGCCCCAATGAATGAGGGAAGGCTGCCCTAAATAAATAGCAATCCATCAGAAATCTGAGTAAGTGTAGTTCAAAGAATCCAGAACATATGCTGGAAGAGAAATATTGCTATTAGAGAATGATTGAAGACCGGGCTTCATTGGTATCATATTCCAAACACGTAAATGATGGAACGTGCTTGTACTTAAGCAATATTTAGTTCAAAAATCGTATCGTGGATGAATATTTGAAATATCTTGAATTAACCATGCGACAAGTTGTTATGCGTGAGAATGATGAATTCGTGAAGAACATATTTATTGAAGGAATAAGGGATAACCTATACTAATATGGGTTGAGATATACCATAATGTATCAATGATGGACTTATTCATGAAAGCAAGGATGGATGAAATTACCTTTAAGCCGAATAAGCCCCAATCATAAAACTTAAACATCCTAGGTCATGGTTTTACTTGGGTTCCTTTAACTACGGATGAGGAAAGGGCAAATTGTTGGGATACCGTGGTCCTACAAAGGTGAATTCAATTTTTTATCCCTAATGAATGATAGAGGGCTTCCATATTTAAACAACAATCCATCTGGAATCTATGTATGTATAGTTCAAAGAATGAAGAGCATATGCTAGAAGAGAATGATTGCTATTAGAGAATGATTGAAGATCGAGTTCATTAGTATAATTTTCCAAACACGTAAATGATGGAAACACCCTTGTACTTAAGCAATATTAAGTATGAAAATTGTATTGTGGATGAATATTGGGTGTATCACGAATTAACCATGCGATGTGTTGTTATGCGAGAAAATGTTGCATTTGTGAAGAACATATTTATTGAAGGAATAATGGAGAACATATCTTAATATGGGTTGAGATTATCAAAATATTTTAATGACGGACTTTTTTTTGATCGAAAAGTGTATATTATTAGAGCAAACATCCAACAGGTCATAGTTTAGGCTTTCACCCCAGCCTTTGTAGAAAAAATAGGTTAAAACCACCTAAATTTCATAATTAAATGAAAGAGCATACAGAGAGAAAACGAGCTAGGCATCCCTTTTAGTTGCATCCAGTCTCATTCAGCTTTTATCCTCTGCACAAGCTCACACTTCACTTCTTTGGCTTGAAATTTCCTCTAGTTCCTTTCTATCCAAATCTGGTACAATGTGGTGGATAACAGCCTCAGTTTTAGCCATCTCTTCCTGATCATGAGGTGATATAACTTTCGCTTCATGGCTTTCAAGTTTGGAACTGGGCCTAAAGATAAGTGTCTAGCAGGCAGTTTGTGAAGCTGCAGGCCGTGAATAGGTGTGCTACATCTTCTTTGCATTCCTTGCATAAGCTACAGAGAGAACCTCCTGGTATGATGTTGAATTTTCCCAATCTGGCCACCGTAGCTAACCTATTTTTGAATAGTATCCACAGGAAGTACCTGTGTTTTGATTGAACTTTCGTGTGCTATAAGAGTTTTGCCATATGGTCCCTCTTTTCCTCCCCTTTCGGAATGTTGTAGGCCTTTCTGATGATGAAGTTGCCATTCCCTCTGATGCAGTATTGTAAACGGTCTGCCATTCTCAGCTTTAGTCTTGTAATCGTTTTTCAATCCCAGCTATGTGAATCTGATCCCTTGTTCTTCTTGAAATCCTATCCCTTTATATAGTAGGCATGAACCCACTGCACCCATAATATGTCTTTTTTTGAGTATACATCCCAGATTAACTTACACAGTGAAGCTTTGTTCCATAGATAGGGGTCCCTCAATCCCCATCCTCCAATTTCCTTCGACCTGCACATAGTATCCCACGCGATTGCTGTAGAGACTCTATCTCCAGCTTCCCTTCCCCATATGAAATTTCTACAGAGGTCTACTATGGCATTGTGTATGCTTTCTAGTATTCGGAATACACTGGTCACGTAACCAGAAATGTTGAGAAGAACCGTATTCACTAGTTGAACTCTTCCGACATAAGACAGGTTTCTGGAGTCCCATATTCGCAGCCTCCCTGAAAGCTTGTCTAACAGAACTCCACACGTTGTAGCATTCTATTTATTGAGCTCAGGGCCAGACCGAGGTATTGCAAAGGGAGTTCCCCCTAGCTATCTGTAAAATATCCCCTAGCATGGACTTGTCCTCTTCAATCATTTTGGAGAAGAAAACATGTGACTTCCCTTCATTCACCGCAAGACCCATTGTTATCTGGAACTCCATCAAGGTGCCTCTCACAACTTCAATAGATCCAAGATCAGTAGCACAGAAAACCAATAAGTCATCCGCAAACAGAAAACTATGCACTCCCACTTTCTGGCACCTCTGGTGGTATCCAATTTTTCTGTGGAGGAAATTCTGATCCAGTAACAAGGTTAATTACTCCATGCAAAGAATGAATAGTAATGGGGAGAGGGGGTCCCCCTGTTTAACCCCTCATTTCCCATCAAAGAGGGAAGGCAGATTCCCGTTGATTGATATGTAATAAGAGGATGTTGTAACACATATCTGTTCCAGTTCACGAAATCACCTGGTATCTTCAGTGGCTTTAACCACCTGAACGTGAAATCCCAGTTGAGGCTATCGAAGGCTTTGGAGATGACAACTTTGATTAAGCAGCTTGGTTTCAAATCACAATGTTTGTATTTATGCAGCAACTCCTGAGTCAGTAGGATGTTATGTACAATGTTCCTGCCCTTCACTAATGCCGATTGGTTTTTCGAGACTAGTGTAGGCATCACCCTACCCAGCCTTTTACAAAGTATTTTTGTCACCACCTTATAGATGATCGATCAGCAAGAGATTGGCATGTAGTCTGCTGGTGTTTGAGGTTGTTTTTTTTC
Organism: Rubia peregrina; assembly: GCA_032355705.1. NCBI lineage: Eukaryota > Viridiplantae > Streptophyta > Magnoliopsida > Gentianales > Rubiaceae > Rubia > Rubia peregrina. Next base: position 13,080 of record JAULKK010002836.1, read on the forward strand.
GGGATAAGACTCATAACAGACTTACTGAAGTTTGGTGGGATCTGGTCGCCCCTGAAGAAACCTTGCACTACTTTTTTCCCTCCTCCTCCAATAATGTCCCATGATTCCTTGAATAAATGGCTTGAGAATCCATCACGACCCGGGCTTTTGCTGGATTTTATCCCTTTGAAAACATTGTACACTTCTTGATCTGAGACTGGTTTGATCATCATGAGTTATTGCTACACTGTTAACACTGATCCTCTACTGATCACCTCAGGGATGATCCTCATTTCAATCTTCACCTCCCTGTCCATATGGTTCTTGAAAAATTTCACCAGGTGGTCTTCTATGTTGCTCCTTCCTTGTATCATTTTATCTCCATCAGCCAAGGTGACAATATGGTTCGAGTATGATCTGGTCTTCATCAGTGAGTAAAAGGTGCTAGTAGGTCTATCACCTTTATTAAGCCATTGTATCTTAGCTCTTTGCTCCAAGTAACTGAATTCTGCTTCTGCTGGTTTCAGTGCTGCCAGTCTGCTTTCTGTCTCACTTCTCTATTTTTGAAATGAACCTGGGTCAAGAGCTAGCTCCCCCAACTTCATGTCCCATATTTCTTTTGCCTCCTGTGCCCTTTTCTCAATTCCAAAAAACTTTACTTTGTTGAGCTTCAACAGTGGCAATTCCAGCATCTGTAGTCTCTCATAAAGCTGTTTAGATTTGTAACCTCTCCAAATTCCCATACAGCTTTTACTGTTGGTTTGAACATATTTGATGATGTCCACATGTTGAAGAACTTGAAGGGTCTTGATTTCTTCTCCTGAGCCCTTTGTAAGGTCATCATAAGAGGATAATGGTCAGATATACCATTAATCACCACCTGGCACAAGGATTCTGTCATCTGGTGGAACCAGTGTTCATTGGTCATTGCCCAATCTATCTTGCTGTAAATCCTCCCATCCTTAGCTCTTCGATTACACCAGGTAAACTCAGGTCCCATTATTTTCAACTCAGTTAACTTTTGGAGGGTAGTAACAGCTTGGAATCCATCCAATTCATGTTGTTGAATTGGATTTCCCCCTCTTCTATCCTCAAAACACAAAGGTGAGTTAAATTCTCCCATGATCAACCACGATTTATCATCATGCACCACACCTTTAAGAAAATCCCATAATGTCTCCCCGTCATTTGCCTGACTATTGCCATATATCATAGTAATGTAACAAGTAATGTTCATCTCCTTTATCTTCACTTCCATGTGTATCCATTGATCTCCTTTGTTGATGATTGTTGTTGAGAAATAATCACTCCTCCAAGCCACCCAGATTCTGCCAGTATCCACTATAGAAATGTTAGTAACCAGATCCCAGTTCAGCCCAATCTTTCCCCACACTTTCCCCTCATTTTCCCTCCTTACCTTTGTTTCAAAAAAGCCAATGAATCCAACCTGGTTCATCAGACAAAACCTACCAACTTGTTTCTGTTTCACACCATTATTTACATCCCGGAGGTTCCATGCCAGTATTTTACTTGTCACAGGGTGGATCAGCTAAGAGATTGAACAGGTTACCTCCCCCTTCACTTCCTCCAAGCTGATCAGAGCTGGGTTGATGCATTTGGTCGTCCTGCTGATCTTTATTATGTGGACTTGACCCTCTTCTGCTGACAGGTTTGAATTCCCAATCCTTTTCAGTATTGTCCATTAGGCTGGCCTAATTTACTGGCTATTTTGGTGTTTCACATGTCTCCTTCGAGGTCACGGTAGTTTTTGGCACATAAATCTGCTTTGGAGCTGGCTTTTTCTCCTTCCTTCTGCAGTTTGATTCAGCATGGCCAATCATATCACAGAACAGAAATTTACTTGGCATCCATTCACAGGTGATACCTTGACTCTGGATAATATCATTTTCATCCAGGAAATGCAGTTTTTCCGGTATTTCTTTCCAAGCTCTACTGCTACTAGCACTCTTGCATAGTTCAGTCTCTCCATCTCTCTAGTGGCTCTATCCAGTTTAAAGGGAGTGCCAATCGTGCTGAGAATTGTACTCAAGATCTTAGGTTTCCATTATACAACATCCAGCTTCGGGAGTTGTATCCAAACCGGGATAGTTTTTGGAAGTTCCAAATCAAGGTTCTGTGTCCATGGCTGAATAATCACTGGTTTGTTATCAAACAATACTATACCTCTCTCAATCACCTGATCTCTCTCCGTTTTAAGGCCAAATTTCACGAAAAAAATCCTAGGTTTTGCCATCCATACTTTAACAATTGTATATTGCCTCCACATTCTCCTAAAAAAACCATTCATCACACTAAAGGGAGGGAAAGCTCCTAGTAATTTACAGACAACCGTTGTTTCCCATCCCATGAAACTTTTCTCCACATCAGCCTTACACACTTTTCCCATAAACATACCATCAATTTCAATTGGGTTGTAGAATTTTACTTCCTCCTGGGCCAGCTCCTCGAACAGTGAGGACCAAGGCATTCTGACTTCCTCCGTTCTATCCCCCCACACCAGTTTTGTGTCAGACTTTTTAGGGTTTAAGCCCTGCTGGTTCTGACTTCCCACCGCAGTTCCTGATTCTGTCTCTAGTGAGATCTCCTTTGGTTTCAGAGGGGTGTTCATCGCCTCCTCTGCATTTTCTATCGGCTTTTCCGCCACCGCCTCGCTTACCTATTCTTCTAACACAGGGGAGTCTTGTAGTTGGGGTTTATTGGGTGTTTGGTGATTTCCATAGATTATGCAGTTTCTTTTGGATTGAAGTTTCTTCTTCTTGATGGATTTGCCCATTTCTGGTGGCCGTTTTCAATCAACTGACCAATACAATTGGAAGGAAAACTGGAAGCTGAAGAACACCGCTATTCATTGTCGAAACCAAGGTTGGTTGAAAGGATATATTCAACAATGAGAAACTTATTGGTGAAAGCACCTTAAGGCTTAAAATGACACCATCATACTGCTGTACTAGCTTGGCTCGAGCTCGATTAAATATGATTTAATTTGAGGTTTGACCGAGCTTTTAGCGACATTTCCTTGATAGCTCGGTTAGTTTACTGCCCTAGATTCTACCATAACAAATGTGTATTTGACAAATATTCAATTCTTTGTGACACAATTCAACTAAAGTGCACAAGAGCATGTATTTTTAAAACCATACTTGAGATAGTAATTAATTTAGCTTTATTTCTCACAAACAATTTCAAACAAAAAACGTACATAAATATATGAACATAGTAAGCTTCGTATGAACATAATAAGCTTTTCTGAAAATATAACTATGCAAATAGTAATTTTCTGAAACTATAACTTTGCAAACAAACATCAGGTTTTAGTTGTTTTTTAATAGCATGTGAAGCTTTTGCAAACTTGAAAAAGGAAATAGTACTTTTATGAAACTATAACTCTGCAAACAAACAAAAGTCTACCAACTTTGAGGAACTGGAAGAGAATAAGCGAGACAAAGATGACAAACACTGTCGTTTTACCATTTCAAAGAAAATAACCATTCATAATCCTAAGAGATATGGCATCCATTATCTCCTGTCCTGACCAAATACGTTAATTAATTCATATCATTTATTGCCCAAAAGATAATTCGTCGACCGTGGAGACTCATTGAAATGTTTTGCAATCAATTCAATTAGAAAATGGATAGTATGATTCGATAATCTCAGAAAAATATAAACTGAAATTCTTCTTCTTTCCCCCTCTGTAATAATTTTTGGTGTGGAAATAGTACATAAAAGACTTCAGTAAAACATAAATGACCAGTACTACATTATTGGTCTATATAGTTCTGCTACATAGAATTAATAACATAAAACATATAGGCAAAGTTGCTGGAAGCTAAATAGTTAAGGTTACATAGATAGCATCAGTTTTATTACATAGAAGGTGGACAAAAATCCTCAATGTTCTTCTGATACATATGAATAAATAGTGGTGAATCAGCATGAAAGTAAGAAACAAGACTATAGTGTCAGTTCGACTCCTATGGACATGGTTTTCTTACACAATAAAAAGTTTAGTGTTATAGTGAGAAGGTGCAGGAGAATGAAGGACTTCCGGAAGGAAATTTTGCTAAGCATGGCCTCTCTTTCAAGGCAAGAGATTTCAGAAGTATAGCACCATAAGTGGTTTACTCCGGTAAGAAGCTGGCTGTCTAAGCACAACTACGTTGGAAGAAAGTTTTCATGAAGCTAAGTAGGAACCATATAGTTGGTAGAAGGGATGAATGATTTAGAAGCTAGAATTCAGCATTTTTGCAGAGTTATAGTTTCAAAAAAGTATGAACATATTAAGCTTCGCATGCCATAAAAAAAACTAAAACATGATGTCTATATTCAAGGTTTTAAAAATATCTTTTCCTTTTTCAATATTGGATTTCTCTTTGGTTGAAGGAAATCATGAAGAGATCCAAGGACCTGCAAGAGGTAAGGGCCAGCAGAACTTTATTGCTTGTGTGATCCAAAATTTATTTATAGTACCAAACTTATTATTAGGAACCAAACATATAGTTACAAGATTTGACCTATTGACTTATACCTATACCAACCATATGCCTTAGATATCCAAGTTCACTGATATCATCCAACTCAGGAGGGATCATGAGGGATTATTTGATTATGGCAACTTGTCATATTCTACGAGACTCAGAAGTTGCTAAATTAAAATGGGTACAGCGATAATATCGAGGATAAAAAATTCAATGATATCAAAATGGGTACTGCAATAATTCATCTAAAATTCAGTCTAAAAATAACCAACATTAGCTTGTTCCTATCCTTGGATAAAAAACACCATAGAAACAAGTAATTTAAATCTAGCCTCTTTCTTTGGGCAAAGGGAATTTCCCCCAAAACAAAGCAATTTATCTCTAACAGGTTAATACAACAAAGCACAAAAGGGTCCTATATCCTAATTGCAACAATTACAGAAGCTTGGGGTATAGGGGGTCGAAAAACCAAATCAAACAAGAATAAAAAAATGAATTCAAATAAGTCTCATCAATCAGTTAATACCACAATAAGAATTGATTTCAATTTTAGATTATCTGCGCTAGGTTTCTAAGAAAATAAAAATTGGAATGATGGGTTAAAGCAGGAGTCGTCGACTACGAGAAATTGCTAGACGATACGTAACAAGGATCACATGTGAGGAGGAGAATACGCAGTCGTCGTTGCAGAGTAGGGGAGAAGTTGAACCAAACTTCACCTTTTCTAATTATTTTTTAAGGTTTTAAATTAGTTTTGGGGTTTTAAATCCTTTCTGAAGGAATAAAAATGAGTAATTATAACGCGGGAACTAATTTTTTTTCTAAAGGAATAAAAATCGGAGCTCTAAACACGGGAACAATAGGCAATTATAAGAGCGCTAATAATTAATTGTAAGAAATTATAATCTTTTACAACGAATAATTTGGTGGTAAAAGTCTTCTATATATAATAAGAATTGAAACAATGTTTTACAACGATTTTATAACCAATTAGAACTACATATTTTAGTTCTTGTAAATACATCGAGAGCTATTACTACGAATTATTAGGTTTGGTTGTAAATTCATAATTTTTACAACCATTTTTTCATTCTTTTGTAAAGTTTGGTTGTAAAATGGGGTAATTCCAGTAGTGATCCATCTGAAATCAAAGTGAGTCTATTTCTAAGAACCAAGAGCATATTCTCTTTGAGACTAATTTATACTTTGGAATGATCGAAGATCGGGCTTAGTTTTATCATGTTCTAATCATGTACTTGATGGGAACAACTCGTACTTGAGTAATATGAAACACGAAAATTGTACCGTGGATGAATATTGGTAATATCTCGAACTAACCATGCTAAGGGTGTGTGTGGGAGAGTATAATGCATTTTTGAAGAACCAGTTTATCAAAGAACTAGGGGAAAATTTCCAAAAAATGGATAAGCTTAAACATAATGTATCGATAATGGACTTATTGTTGAATCAAGGTTGGTTGAAAGTACCTTAATGCCAAAAAGGACCCCATCATACAGGTTTAACAATCAAAGGTCAATGTTTGACTTGGGATCTTCTAACTTCGGCCGAGGAAGAAGGGTTTTTATGTGTAGCTGTGATCCTACATAGACATATTCATATCCTAGATTTAGCCCTAATGTACAAAGAGTTGCTACCTCAAATCAACCACAACCCATATGAAATCCCAGTAAGTCTACTTCAAAGAATCAAGAGCATAATGTTGTAAGAGACTTATTTCTACATGAGAAATATTAAAGACCGGGCTTCGTTTGTATCATGTTCTAACCACGTACTAAATGGAAAACAATATTACTTAAGAAATATGAATCAAGGAAATCGTACCTTGAATGGATATTGGTAATATCTCGAACTAACCCTACGAAGTTGGTATACGAGATTATGATGAATTTTTGCGTACATCATAAGTTCTTCATATTGCTTGCCTCCAGTATGCGAGATTATGATGAGAAAGGTTGGTATGCTAGATTATTTGTGAAACCAAGATTTCTTGAAAGAATCTTAAATCCAAAAGAGACCTATAATACAACTTTAGCAATCAAAGGCATGGGATTGACTCGGGATCTTCTAACTTCGCCGAGGAAGAGGACAAATGATAGGCGATTGTGATTCCATCCAGACGTATTCATATCCAAATTTTGGTCCTAATGAAAGAAATATGAGGCAAGCAATATGAAAAACTTATTTATAAAAATGCATAATAATTTGGAGATGTCATCAATGCCTTGACCATAGAAGTGAGAGTCGATACTTGTTCTTCAATTTTCCCATTGTTAGAAGGAGCACTTGTGTTGGGATTTTGTCTCCTCAAATTAGCCCTTGAGCTATAATTCCTCGACTCCTCGGCTAACTCTTCCAAGAGTTCCAGAGCATGCCTCGAAGTCTTGTTCCCAAGAGAACCACCACTAGCTCTCCTCATTGGCCTTTGATCTTCATCAAGGAGACCATTGTAGAAATAATAGACTAAATCTATCTCTAAGTAGCCATGGTAGGGACAACTTGAGGGAAGCTTTTTGAACCTCTCCAATAGCCGTAGAGTGATTCTTCGTGCCATTCGAGGATATTACTTTATCCTTCTTCAAGGTGGTGAACTTTGAGGCCTGGAAATACTTGGTAAGAAACTTCCTCTTCAATTGAATCCAAGAGGTGATACTGCCGGATGAAAGGTAGTGGAGCCAATCCCTTGTGGTATCTCGTAATGAAAATAGTAAGGCTTTCAATTTTTAGAGGTTCGCATCTACCTCTTCGAGAATTATCCCACAATAAACCATATGAAAGTCGGAGAGATGTTTATTGGGATCCCCCCCTTGGCCACCATGAAATGTAGGTAGCAAGTGTATTAATATATATTTAAGCTCAAAATCCCCGGTAGCTCCAACCGCCGGA
>JAULKK010002837.1:0-10527 GCA_032355705.1 Rubia peregrina
AATCCCAAACTAGAAAACAATGAGAATTTCTCATCCCATTAGCTTGTATTTAATGGGTCCCAATAGTTATTGGGATTAATTGACCTCTCTACCTAGAGATGAGAACTTGACGGAGGAGGAGCAGCATTGGACAACCGAGCGAGAACGAACATAAACGACGGAGCTATGGCCACTGCAGCGGGGAAGCTACGGCTCAAAACCGCCTCCGCCGCCACCACCTCCCTTCGCTAGCCCCTTGAACCTCATCCCAGCCTGAATCAACCCGAAAATGCAACACGCAGCTATTACAATTTCCGTGAGATTCACATAAACGAATTCCAAAAAAGAAGAAGAAGAGGATTGGAAAAAGATGAAGAAAAGTGAAAGTAGAAACCCTTTTTGAGGAGTTGATGCTCGGCCAAAACAACGTCATTTTGGGCTGCCAACTGCAAAATTTCAAAAATGCCCCTGGACGACCATTGTGTCAACAATGAAATGGGAGTATTCCTAGTTAAGGGTGATATACTCCCTAGTTAAGGGTGATAATAACACAGATATTTTAATAGGTGTGACTGGAACCGTGTACAAAGCGTACAAATATACTCAGAGACCCTGGCTTAGGTCGCATGCAGCCTTCTTGCCAATAAACTGCAGATGACATGAAGTTGTTACTCCCTCTCATTCTTAACAATGACACACTTTTCTTTTTTGGTTATTTATTTTATATTGGCACACTTTCCATATTTACTAAGATTCCTTCAATTTCATCCACTCATTCTACTTTTTATATTCTACATTCAATTTCATCTACTTATTTTCTTCTCCTAAATCCAAACATCTACACCTAATGTGCCATTGTTAAAGAAACAAAGGGAGTAACTTTTTTTAGACCTTCAGTTTCCCCCTTTTTCTATTAAAATTAGAAATATTTTTGCAAATCAAAATGTACAAACAAATCAATTGCTCTTATTAAACATTAGTGCAACCGGTTTGAATATAATTAACTTGCAGAAACTTACGCCATCCTTTTCTCCAATTACATGCCCTCGTTCAGAAGGTCCGAAAAAGACCCACTTGCATCCAATATCCTTCAATTGTTCCCCGCTAAAAAAAAAGGAGAACTATTGACATCCAAAAATGATAATTGCTCTTATAAAACATCAGTGCTCCTGCTATTCATATAATTAACTTGCAGAAACTTACATCATCCCTTTCTCCAATTACATGCCTTCGTTCAGAATGTCCGAGAATGACCCACTTGCATCCAATATCCTTCAATTGTTCCCTGCTGAAAAAATAGAAACATTGACAACCAAAAATGAGAATTGATCTATACTAAATCACCCTTTCATATAAAACTATAAAGCAACAGATGGATGGTTTGTTATGAAATTTAGACTTTTGAGCTTTATCCTGGATATTATCCAGAAGTTCATTAACTTCTTCACCATTTATAATATTAATATTGAAGTTAGAGAATTGTGCTTGGAGTTAATAAAACTCATCATCTGTTTCCACTTTGCTATTAACAACCTGACAGTTATCTTTTGAAGAACAGGCACGGAGATTTTCTTCTTCCGTGAAGGAAGAATAAATATCCTCATAATCAGAGGAGCTTATAAGTTCCTCAGAATTATCAGAAGTATCATATGAGGCAATCATTTCTAATAATTCATTTTTAATATTTTCATCTATATTTGAGGACCTAATATTTCCCCTTTTCTTATTACGCCTATTTGCATAATGACCTTTCTCTCCACAAGCATAGCAAGTGGGTGACCTTTTCTGTCTTTTAGGGACATAACATTTTCTTTCATTTTTTGCCCTTTTTTAGCAGCATGTTTCTTATAAGAATTAGATTTATGTATATTTTATATTATTCCTTTTTATGGAGTTTTTCTACATATCTTTTTTTTATCATTGGTTGAGAGGATGGTTGATCAAAAGAAAATTGTTGCCAGAATTCTCCTAATTGGGTTTTTCGTATAACCTATGCTTTTTAAATTGTTTTTGTAATTTTAAATCATTACAGAGATCTAAGCCATCTTCAATACATTTCCCTATCAATTGACCATAGGAATATAATTCCCATTGAATCTGGGAATTTCCAGACTCTATTCTTAGAATTCTCTTAAGTTTTTCAGCAAAAAAGAGAGGGAAATCCATCAAGAAATCTTGTTTTCCAGAAACTACTATTAGCTTCCGGGAGGTTTAGAACCCTGCTAAGAAAGACATCCTTATACCATCTAAAAGATGTAAGGGTGGGACATCTGTGGTTTTGTAATAATGTTCGAATATTATCAAAATTGGTAGTATAACTACCAATAAAATGCTCTAATAATGCTAAAACTAAAGTATAAACAGCATTAGGTTTTAATTCATTACCCTCTTGCTTTACACCATTGAGGATATACGCCTTTTGGTCTCGAGTAAGATAATTATCCCACTATGACTTCAACTGGCCAGTAAAACCAACAATGATCATTTGGACAATATGTCCATCACTTTAGTTATTGCCTTTAGCGGTAGCAGCATACATGAACATTTTATGACAAGTTCTAAAGATTTGACTGTCAGAACCTCCATCAATGTTCCATTCAACCACTTCAGTGCCCGAATAGGCAGTAGGATCATTCCTATAAGCCTTTTCTTCAACCAATACATCCATGGGAGTTGGTCTAGGGTAGTAATAGATTTCTCAACTTATTCTAGATTTCCAGTTACTTTTCATAGAAGTACTTGTTCTTTTACTGTATTTATCATTTTTAATGGTACAACTACTAGGTTTATCAAGACCATGATTCTGGGTGGTAAAATTTAATTCTTTGAATTGCGAGAGAATTTCTCCAAGACCTTCTAATGATGAATCATTTTTCTTTACAGGTTTATACCATCCATAGAAGGAGGTGGCTGAATATTAGTTGGAATTTTCAAAGATCTTTCTTGTTGTGGTATACTAGAATCTTTAGTTTTTTGTGTCTCTATAAGAGATTTTAGTCTATCGATTTTTTTCATGTAATAGACTTAGTTGTTCACCTATAATTTTTAGGTGTATAATAGTATGATTATTTTGTTTGAATAGACTATTGATGTGATCAATTGTCAGGCCATTTGTTAGAGTTTGATGCAAAATCTTCATAAATGGTTGGGCATGTAAATCAATATTGCTATTATCTTTTTTTTTAAAAAGCAAATGGCTCATCCGGAGGATATAAACTCCAAAGAACTTTCTAGGAATCTAGATGTCATTGTCTTTCAATAACATTTATATTAAAAAGGATATAATCCTCTACAAACCATTTAAAAAAAAGTTTAAACTCTTGTTTGATTTGTAATTCTGAATAAAATTATTAACTAACAAAACATGCTTCTTCTTTTGTAAAGAATGAAACGAACCATTTTTTGAAAGGATTGTATTGATTACTATTAAAATCATCCTTAATGATCTGTATGTGATCAGATGCAGGAGAATAATTTAAATTATAAGGAGGAATATTATCCCAAACAATTTTTTCGAATGTTGTCCTATCCATCTTTAAAATAATCAGAATATCCCTTTTCATTGGGTGATGGATCTATAGGATCAGTTTTTAATTCCACTAGGATCTCGTTATTACTAATTTTAATTTTATCAATTTGTTCTTCTCTTAATATCTCGGAAGGAGATGTGACCTTATAAAGATCTTCATTAATCTGAGATGTGGATGCTCTAGAAGTAGAACATCTGGAAGTGTCTTCAAGAGGGGAAATATAATAATTAGAAGACATAGATCTACCTATATTAGGTATTTCTTTGGAAAATTGGAGATGGATATTACCATCGGTAGTTTGAACTACTTGAGCAATCTGAGCATCCGTCCTTGTTTGGATAGAAACAGCTTTCTCAATTTTCCAGTTTTCTGGATACTTGATTTCGTCCCAACTGATTGGTAGGCGAGTAATAATTTTGGATCTATTAGCCAAATTGGTTTGTATTAAAACCTTTTTGTCCTTTTCTTTTATTATCAATAATTTTGCAGTTTGGTTACATAGTATCCAAAATACAAAAATATATTCGGTAACAAATACACATAACTTCTATTTTAGGCATGTAATTGTACCCATGAGCTTTTACATATAATGTTAAATCATGCAAAATATTGGGATCAAATAAAGATAATGTTAAATTAGGTTTAACATCAAAATAAACTGGAACATATGCCAAACTGGATTGCATAGCACCAATTAGAGATTGTTTCCAATCTAAGTTTCTAACATCCCTAAGGACTTCCATAAAACTTTTCGGAAGACCTACAATAGTTAAAGGTTTAAAAGAAATTTGCACTAAACCTATGTGTAAAAACTTGTAATAAAGTTTTTGATATCTTACAATATCATTATCAGAAAATAGCTAAATAGTTTTTTCCTTTATTATCCATTTGGATAGATTCTTCAATAGTTTTAATTATATGTCTATTTCTGAGATTCTCGAAAATACCATAATTATATATATATAAAAAAGTAGAAACTGATGGAATTGTCCATTTATTCAGCTCATCGAGCAGTTGTGGAAGTTCATATTCTTCGAACTAGCATTATTAACATTGTGTTTAAAATTTTGTTTGAAGATATTTAAACTCATTTGATTTAATAATATTTTAATAAACATACTATCTAGTATTACCTTTTACAACCATGGCTCTGAAACCATTTGAAGACTTAGAAAGGAAGAGACTCAAGGTTACACATGGATTTATCTTGGAATCATAATAATAAGTATTACTTAGTTTAAACTCACAGATATGTTTCAAATTTATACTATTCTAACCACAGCCAGACCAATGCTAAAACAGCCTGAAACATGCCTGAATGCCTTCTCGTCTTTAGCGGCTTTGACATGGGCACCCTCACGAAAATTTTGTAATCAATATAGTATAATATGAAACCGTATCAGAGGTTTAGTCTAAGTAATACCTAAATAATATTTCATCCTAACCATGTAAATTAATCAGCCTTAATGCCTTCCTTATGCAGGAGCTAGGGTATTCCTAGATAGTACAAGTTTATTAGCCTATCATTGAGTTTACAAAATTAAGAAAAAGATAGAAGAATGCCTGAGTGCCCAATGCGAGGGGCTACTGGAACTACTGAGATTTATTTAAGCTGAAGAATTTACAATGCTTGGTGGAATTGAGTTCCAAGTTTTCCAAGGCATGCTTCACTAATGATTTAGCTCTCCCTTTTATAAGATAAGAGTTAGCTACTACAATTATTAAAGTGGACGGAGTGCCTTTACAAATTATTATAAGAGAACAAAAAAACCTTTACAAAAGTTACTTTATAAAAGTGGCTTTATTAAAGCTGCCTCCACCCACTTTGAAGTGGGATCTTCTCTCCACCCATTCTAAATTATTGGAATGGGGTCATCTCTACTCTATTACTGATGGTAATGGAGCCTTCGTCTCACCCACGAAATGAAGTGGGATCTTCTTTCCTCCACCCACCCTTGATTGACAGCGTGGGGTCTTCTTTCGCTGGAGTTGAATATTCCAGCATCTTTTGTTTTCCTTGGGAAACTTCCTCCTTGGTTTTTGCTTTCAGTAATACTGCACCTATCAGGCTAACGAACAGGTCTTCTGCTGATGGCTCTTCTTTGAGAGGCTGGGATTCACCGGCCAGTAATCCATATGGATTGTCATCTTGGGCTTCCTTTATTAATGAGGTGGATGTCTCAGGGTATGGGCTGTTATCCACCTTGTTCTTAAATTTTTTTTTTTATGAAATCAACTTTAACCTTATCAAGGTAAGCTGTCATCAAATCTTTCTATGTAATTTGAGGATTTTTCATTTTTCCAAATCGGAAATAATGGAGTATTATCCTATGGTATGTTATAAACAGATTTTAGGTACTGGATTAAAGAAATAACTTCTTCTTCTAAGGAGGAACCATACTTCTTTACTTCTGGAAACTCTTTGTCTGTTTCGAGAAGCTAAGTCCAAAATCTAGAAAGGAATTCTTTTTTAAATAGAGAATGCCCTGAGAATTTTTTTTCCTGCTTCTGGAATCCACTTTAATAATTGTAGTAGCTAACCCTTATCTTATAAAAGGGAGAGCTAAACCATTAGTGAAGCATGCCTTGGAAAACTTGGAACTCAATTCCACCAAGCATTGTAAATGCTACAACTTAAATAAATCTCAGTAGTTCCAGACTTCCAGTAGCCCCTCGCATTGGGCACTTAGGTATTCTTCTATCTTTTTCTTAATTTTGTAAATTCAATGATAGGCTAATAAACTTGTACTATCTAGGAATACCTTAGCTCCTGCATAAGGAAGGCATTAAGGATGATTAATTTACATGTTTTGGATGAAATATTATTTAGGTATTACTTAGACTAAACCTCTAATGCGCGTTTCATATTATACTATTTTGATTACACAATTGTTGTGCGGGTGCCCATGTCAAAGCTGCTAAAGCCAGGAAGGTGTTCAGGCATGTTTCGGGTCGTTTCAGCATTGGTCTGGATGTGGTTAGAATAGTATAAATTTGAAAGAAATCCATGAGTTTAAACTAAGTAATAAGATTCCAAGATAAATCCACATGTAGCCTTGAGCCTCTTCCTTTCTAAGTTTTCAAATGGTATCAGAGCCATGGTTGTAAAGGGTATTACTAGATAATATGTTTATTAACCGATTATTAAATCAAATGAGTTTGAATTTCTTCAAACAAAATTTTAAACACAATGTTAAGAATGGTAGTTCGGAAGAATATGAACTTCCACAACAGCTCGATGAGCTGAATAAATGGATAATTCCATCAGTTTCTACTAAATTTTAAAATATAATTATGGTATTTTTGAGAATCTCATAAATAGACATATAATTAAAACTATTGAAGAATCTATCCAAATGGATAATAAAGAAAAAAAACTATTCAACTATTTCTGATAATGATATTGTAAGATATCAAAAACGTTATTACAAGTTTTTACACATATGTTTAGTGAAAATTTCTTTAAAACTTTTAACTATGGAAGGTCTTCCGAAAAGTTTTATGGCAGTCCTTAGGGATGCTAGAAACTTAGATTGGAAACAATCTCCAATGGGTGCTATGCAATCCAGTTTGGCATATGGTCCAGTTTATTTTGATGTTAAACCTAATTTAACATTATCTTTATCTGATCCCAATATCTTGCATGCTTTAACATTATATGTTAAAGCTCATGGGTACAATTACATGCCTGAAACAGAGGTTATGTGTATTTGTTACCGAATATATTTTCGTGTTTTGGATACTATGAATTCAAATTTCAAAATTATTGATGATAAAATAAAAAGACAAACGGTTTTAATACAAACCAATGTGGGTAATAGATCTAAAATTATTACTCGACGACCAATCAGTTGGGATGAAATCGAGTATCTAGAAAACCGGAAAATTGAGAAATCTATTACTATCCAAACAAGGACAGATACTCAGATTGCTCAAGTAGTTCAAACTACCGATGGTAATATCCATCTCCAATTTTCCAAAGAAATACCTAAGATAGGTAGATATATGTCTTCTAATTATTATATTTACCCTCTTGAAGACACTTCCAGATGTTCTACTTCTCGAGCATCAACATCTCAGATTAATGAAGATTTTTATAAAGCCACATCTCCTTTCGAGATATTAAGAGAAGAAGAAATTGATAAAATTAAAATTGGTAGTAACCAGATCTAAGTGGGATTAAAAACTGATCCTATAGATCCATCACCCAGTGAAATGGGATATTCTGATTATTTTAAAGATGGATAGGACAACATTCAAAAATATTGACTGGGATAATATTCCACCTAATAATTTAAATTATTCTCCTGGATCTGATCTCAGACAGATCATTAAGGATGATTTTAATAGTAATCAATACAATCCTTTTAGAAAATGGTTCTTTTCATTCTTTACAAAAGAAGAAGCATGTTCTGTTAGAGATCAATGTTATTCAGAATTACAAATCAAACAAGAGTTTAAGCTTTTTGTTAAATGGTTTGTAGAGGATTATATCCTTTTTAATATAAATGTTATTGAAAGACAATGGCATCTGGATTCCAAGAAAGTTATTCGGAGTTTATATCTTTCGGATGAGCCATTTGCTTTTAAAAAAAAGAAGATAATATCAATATTGATTTACATGCCCAGCCTTTATGAATATTTTGCATCAAACTCTAACAAATGGCTTGGCAATTGATCACATCAATAGTGTATTCAAACAAAATAATCATACTAACATACTCCTAAAAATCACAGGTGAACAAATAAGTCTATTACATGGAAAATTTGATAGACTAAAATCTCTTATAGAGACACAAAAAACTAAAGATTCTAGTATACCACAACAAGAAAGATCTTTGAAAATTCCAACTAATATTCAGCCACCTCCTTCTATAGATGGTATGAACCTGAAAAAGAAAAATGATTCATCATTAGAAGGTCTTGGAGAAATTCTCTCGCAATTCAAAGAATTAAAATTACCACCCAGAATCATGGTCTTGATAAACCTAGTAGTTCTACCATTAAAAATGATAAATACAGGAAAAGAACAAGTTACCGCTATGAAAAGTAACTGGAAACTTAGAATAAGTTAAGAAAACTATTACTACCCTAGACCAACTCCAATGGATGTATTGGTCAAAGAACAGGCTTATAGGAATGATCCTACTACCTATTCGAGCACTGAAATTGTTGAATGGAACATTGATGGAGGTTCTGATAGTCAAATCTTTAGAACTTATCATAAAATGTTCATGTATGCTGCTGCCGCAAAAGGAAATAACCAAAGTGATGGACATATTGTCCAAATGATCATTGCTGGCTGTACTGGTCAATTAAAGGCATGGTGGGATAATTATCTTACCCGAGACCAGAAGGCTTATATCCTCAATGTTGTAAAGCAAGAGAGAAATGAAGTAAAATCTAATGTTGTTTCTACGTTAGTTTTAGCAATGTTAGAGCATTTTATTGGTAGTTATACTACCAATTATGATAATATTCTAACATTATTACAAAACCACAGATGTCCTACCCTTACATCTTTTAGATGGTATAAGGGTGTCTTTCTCAACAGGGTTCTAAACTTCCCGGAAGCTAATAGTAGTTTCTGGAAAGCCATATTTCTTGATGCACTTCCCTCTCATTTCACTGAAAAAATTAAGAGAAGTCTAAGAATAGAGTCTGGAAATTCCCATATTCAATGGGACTTATATTCCTATGGTCAATTGATGGGGAAATGTATGGAAGAGGGTTTAGCTCTCTGTAAAGATTTAAAATTACAAAAACAATTGAAAAGGCATAGGTTACAAGAAAAAAACCCAATCAGGAGAATTCTGCCAACAATTTACTTTTGATCAACCACCCTCTCAACCAATGATAAAAAAGAGGAGATATGTAGAAAAACCCCATAAAAGGAGTATTATAAAAAATATAAATCTAATTCTTATAAGAAACATGCTGCTAAAAAAGGGCAAAAATGAAAGAAAAGGTTATGTCCCTAAAAGACAGAAAAGGTCACCCACTTGCTATGCCTTTGGAGAGAAATGTCATTATGTAAATAGGTGTAATAAGAAAAGGGAAAAAAATTAGGGCCTTAAATATAGATGAAAATATTAAAAATAAATTATTAGAAATGATTGCCTCATCTGATATTTCTTAAAATTCTGAGGAACTTATAAGCTCCTCTGATTATGAGGATATTTATTCTTCCTCCACGGAAGAAGAAAATCTTTGTGCTTGTTCTTCAAAAGATAACCGTCAGGTTGTTAATAGCAAAGAGAAAACAGATGATGAGTTTCATAAACTCCAAGCACAATTCTCTAACTTCAATATTAATGTTATAAATGGTGAAGAAGTTAATGAACTTCTGGATAATATCCAGGATAAAGCTCAAAAGGCTAAATTTCTTGAAACCTTATTTAAAGCACATGAGAAGGGAAAATTCGATATGATTCCTTCAAAAATTAAAACCAGGATTGATCCTCCTTATAACTTCACAGAAGTTATAAGAGAATTACAGGAAAAGAAAATTCAAAATAGTCCCATGACTAATCAAGAATTGAAATAAGAAATCTATGACCTCAAAAATAAAGTTTCTTCACTTCAAAATCAACAAGTTATATTAGAAAATAGGATAATAGTCCTTGAATTAGGGCATACTAGCAATAACTTTGGCATACCTTCCACTTCTTACCCAGAAAATGATTATATGGGAACAATACAATTTTATTCCCAACATAAATTGATCACCAAAGTCAATTTACTAATTGATAAAAATATTATTTATAAAAATGCTCCTACTCTTATAGATTCAGGAGCATATTTAAACTGTATTAGAGAGGGTTTAATTCCAACAAAATATTTTGTAAAAACTACTCAAAATCTAACAGGAGCAGATGGAAGTAATTTGCAAGTCTCTTATAAATTACCCAGTGCCTATATATGTCATGATAAGGTATGCATTGAACAAACTTTTGTTCTAGTAAAAAATTTGGCCAATGATATTATTCTGGGACTGCCATTCATAAATGGATTAAGG
>JAULKK010002847.1:0-10527 GCA_032355705.1 Rubia peregrina
TCTAAAGAGTTTCAGAAATCATGTCAAATCAAGCTTACAAATATTCCCCAAGAAATGAACTATTCTACTAACATTAGACCCATGGAAATCATTGGAATCAATACCATGAAACTAATAGTAAATGAAGAACGAAGGGGGAAAACCTAGAGAAAACTATCCCAGCCTCTCTTCCTGCCTAACTAAATTACTGTACGACTACTTCCGACTTAATAAATCCTATGAGGCTGAAGGCCGTATTTATAGGATAGGATAAATGGATCCAAAAAGCCCAAGTTGTAAACCTAGTGTCGGTGTGGATACTGCACGACCCGTCCCTCACGACCTTGTATTGCACAGGATGTCGACTAGGGGGATTGTGTGGTTAAAACTAAAGGGTTGGGGCATACGGATATGTGTGGCCCGTCGCTGCTGAAAATTAGGTTTTTGGCTTATGAAGTTCCATGGGCCGTGCACACTTGCACGTCTCATCGACCATGGCTTATTTTGCAACAGTTTTTTGTGTACGGTCCATGTAAATTTACATGGGCCATCCCCTGGGACCTTCATGTGACACGACTGATGGCATGGGCCGTCCCAATTTACATGGCCCATGCACTTTTTTTGACACTTTGGAAGTTGGCTTCTTTTACTTTGACTCTTCTATCTTCTACCACGTTTTAACTCGTGGCCTTCAGTCTTCTACCAATTTTGTAAATGGCCTTCATTCATCTAGTCTGAATTGCTTACGAGCAATCTACAAATAAGCTCACAATACAAGATCTAGAATCTCGTAAGGACAACGATCCGTTAGGCTCGTATTAGCCTGCAAAATGAAGGTTTTAGATTAAAAAACCCTACAATGGTCATCTAAAGCCCTTATAATTTAAAACTTATCTAAAACCTAGCAATATTACCACAAAAACATAATAAAAGATTTGTTAAATGTCTTAAGAAATACATGCATTTGACTCATCTGCCTCCACATGCATAAGAGTAAAGAATACAAGTGCTGAATTAAATTCATTATCAAGGATGCATCTCGTAATTACTTGATGCACAAAATGTTTCCACAAATAGGGTTCATCCCACACATAATACTTAGCATCACTTCTCAATTTATCCTTTTGAATTTTGAATAACGGAGTGGAAATTTACCAGAAATAAGAAAATTGACGATGTCGTTATACCATGGTTTGATGTCTCCAATGGCGAGCAATTGTTCTTAGGGTAACTCCTCCTAAATTTAATCCGCCAATGACACCTTTACATTAACCTCCAAATTCTTTGCATGGAATCAATCGGCTCAAGTGGTCGGCCACGAGGTTCTCCGTGCTTTTCTTGCATCTCACCTCCAAGCCAAACTTTCTCAGGAGTAATATCCACCTAATTAATCTTGGCTTGGATTATTTCTTTGTCAACAAATGACAAAGTGTTGCATGGTAAGTATAAACAATAACTTTTGTACCAAGCAAATAAGATTGAAATATTTTTGTAGTAAATACCACAGCAAGCAATTCCTTCTCCATCGTTGAGTAATTTCTTTGGGCCTCATTGTGACTCATGGATGCATGGTGTTAGGCAATATCTCCACCCTTTGACCTAACCACTCTTACGGCGTAGTCACTTGCGTCACACATGATCTTGAAAGGAATGGACCAATCTATGGGTTGTATAATGAGAGCAAAAACTATCCTTACCTTCGAAGTATCAAAGGCTCATTTACACTCTCATTAACCACAAATTCCACCTTCTTTTGCAGAAACTTGCACAAAGGAGATGCAATTTTTTATAAGTCCTTTATAAACCAGCAGTAAAACCCTACATGACCAAGAAAATATCACACTTCGCGAACATTAGTATGATAAGGCAAATTTTGGATCGTGTCAGTTTTCCCCCGTCTACCTCAATACCCTTAGAGTAGACAACATAGCCTAAAACAATGCCTTATTCAACCATAAAAATGATATTTCTTAATATTTAACACAATATTAGTATCAATGCAATGTTTACGAACTTGTGCTAAATTTTATAAGCAATTATCAAAATAATTACCCCAAACATTGAAATCATCCATGAATACTTCAACAAAATTCTTTTAAAATGCTTAAAATACACCATTGAAGGTAGCAGGGGTGTTACGTATCCCCAAAAGGCATACACCGATAAGCAAACGTACCAAAGGAGCACATGAAAGTTATCTTCTCTTGGTCCTCTGGTGTAATGGCAACTAAAAGTAACCCGAGTACTCATAAAAAATGAATAGAAGGGGTGGCCAGCCAGCCTCTCGAGTATTTTCTCAATGAATGACAAGAGGAAGTGGCACTATTGGAAAACTGTACTTAGGCATCCGTACATATCCTGGGGAGGCAATCATACCACTGCTGGAAATATGTAAGGCACCGGTATTTTGATTAAAAAAAATAGAAAACCGGTGTTGTTGTAGATTATCAACACCGCTATTTTATAATTAGTGCCCAAAATTGGTGCCATACATATGAATTAGCATCGGTGCAGAAGAACAACGTGCACGAGACCGGTGTTGGGATCGGTTTCATTTCCACTACAGGGTCATTGGCACACAAAAAAAAACCCAGTAAAATAATAGCACTGCTATAAATTAGCTGGTCAGTGCCTTTGTATCATTTTAACACCGTTTTTTACATAACCGGTGCTTAAAATAGGGGCCCATATTGGTGGAAGTTGAAAATTTTTATATGTTCAACACCGTTTTTGTATAAAGGACTCAACCGGTGATAAATTTCATTGAATACTCATTTTGGTGGGTTAATTTTGGGAGGAAAAATTTAAGCACTGGTTTGTAGTCAATATACTGGTGCTGGGAAAACATTTAATACATACCTACCACTATTCATTGGTGGGTAAAAAGTGGGATTTTTTGGAGAGAAAGTCATTAATGGTGTTTTTTGGAGGGTTTTGACATTAATTGCTCCAATGAAGACCCACAAATGTAAGGTTTTAAATTGTTTGGCATTTTATAAATGATTTAATATGTTAAAATGGTTTGTATGCAAATATTTGATGTGTTTGATCACGATTGTGTGTGTTTAATCATGTTCATGATTCTTGCATTCATGGAAGGATTGTGATTCTTTTCTACATTTCTTGATGTCTTTAATACCTTGTTTAGAACTGTGAAATTTTTGTGTAAGTTTTGAATGTTGCGGTCTGAGTTGTGTGTAAGGTTTTTCCGAATTGATTGTGAATCTGTAGAATCTTGTGTACACATTGTCATTATGTTGAGTTATAATTTTCCTACATTTGTTAATTTGTAGAGATGGAACGTTGAAGAGAGAGGTGTAAGTATGTGTATTGCAACATTAGTCTGTTGAGCAAGAATATGTTACTTTTGTGGAAGATTTTTTAGTGCACGCCTTTGGACATGAGGAGAGAGTGTTATGTCCATGTCGTGATTGGAAGAATCATAATTGTGTTGGTGATAGAGACATCATGAAACTTCACTTGCTTAGGATAGGGTATGAAAAAGATTATTTGGTTTGGACGTTTCATGGTGAGAAGGCACCACCGGAGGTGGTTGTAGGTTGTGGAGGAGAGTGTTTCAGAGACGTAAATTTAAATAACATGCGCGGGGAGGTTGTCGATGAATTTACGTGATGGTCTACGATTTTGTCAAATTTCTTAAGTGAGAAGGACATGCCGTTGTATCCCGGTTGCAATAAGAAGGATACGATGATGTCAGGTTTGATGGAATTGTTTAATATGAAAGGTGTTGGTAGATGAAGCGACACTAGCATGAACAGGCTGCTAAAGTTCTTGAATGAGAACTTTCCTTCGGTAACGGGATGCCGGACAACCTTAACGAAGCGAAGAGGATTCTTTGTCCTATGGGATTGGAGTATGAAAAAAAATACATGCTTATCCCAACGATTGTGTTTTCTACATGGGTGACTTGGAGGAGGAGGTGGCATGCCCTGTATGCCATGTGTCACAATACAAGAGAAGGAAAAATGTGGTTGTCGATGGAGATGTTGTTGTAAAGTTAAAGAAACAGGTTCTTACGAAATGCATGTGGTACCTTCCAGTTATTCTGAGGTTGAGGAGGTTGTTCAAGAATGCCAATGATGCAAAGAATGTGACGTGGTATAGGGGAAGAGATTTTGTTGAAGATGATGTAATTCATCATCCAGCTGATGCAATTCGTCATCCAGCTGATGCCTATCAATAGAAGATATTTTATAAGAGGTATCCACAAATTTCAAGTGAGCCATAAAACTTGAGGATGACTTTGTGTACTGATGGAATGAACCCATTCGTAAACATGTCCTCCAGGCATCTTTAATGGCCGACAATGCTGGCCATATACAACCTTCCACCGTACTTGTGTATGAAGAGGAAATATGTATTGATGCCTTCGTTGATTTATGGGGAAAAACATCTTGGAAAGGACATTGATACGTATATGCCACCTCTTATAGAATATTTGAAGGTTCTATGGTTCAACGGTATCGATGTGTTTTATGATTTTAGGGATCAAAGTTAAATTGAAGGCAATGCTTTTTTTCACCATAAATGATTTTCCAGCATGTTTGGGTTATGTGGTGAAGGGGCACAAGGCGTATCTTATGTGTGAAGAGTCCACAGATTACCCATCACTGAAGAATGGTCGCAAGACAGTGTATATGGGTCACCAAAAATTCCTCCCGATGAAGCACAAATTGTGTGAGGACATATTTCAGTTTGTTTGTGGGAAGGAGGTCCGGAAGGCACCAAGACCAGTGAAGGAGGTTGTCATCCATAATAAGGTGAAGAAATTGAATGTTGTTCTTGGGAAGAAGATGAAGAAGGTGGGTGAAACTCTTGATAGACCTTGGAAGAAGAGGTCAGTTTTCTTCAATCTACCTTACTGGGAGAATTTGGAGGTTTGCCACAGTTTGGATGTAATGCACATTGAGAAGAATGTGAGAAAGAGTTTGATTGGTATCTTACTCAACATTCCTAGGAAGATGAAGGATAACTTAAATGCGAGGAAGGATTTGTTGGAGCTTGGGATTCTGTCGGACCTAGCCCCGGAGGTGAGAGGGAAGCAAACATACCCCCTCCTGCCTGGTATAATCTGTCAGTGGATGAGAAGAGGTCAGTCTGTGAGTGTATCTAAGGAATCAAGGTAACAACCGAATATTCTTCTAATGTTGCTCTCTTTCTGCATGATGATTTAATTAATAACGCCTAGAAATCACATGATTTTCACGTTCTCATGCAACAACTGTTACCCATTCCATTTGCGGTGTTATGGAGGAGGATGTACGATTTAGCGTTATGCGAATGTGCTTCTTCTTCAACTCCATTTTTCAGAAGAATATTAGAAGAAAAACGCTTGATGTGTTTGAGCGTGAGGGGGTTTTAGTGTTAGGTTAGTTGGGGAAGTACTTTCCTCCATCCTTATTTGACATCATGGTTCATCTAATCATTCATTTAGTAAAGGAAATTCGATTATGTGGTCCTGTTTGAATGCATTGGATGTGCCTTTTCAAGCGCTACATGGGTGTTTTCAAAGGTTATGTTCACATTCGTGGCCGACCTTATGCGAGTATCGTGTAAAGGTACGTGACCGAGAAGATCATTAAATTCTATATTTCGAACTTAGTTGGTAAAACATTGGTTGGATTACCTAAACAAGCACACTTTGGTATGAAGAATGGGGTTGCGCATTCTAAAGGCACACTTTATACACTCTTCTATGTTGAGTTGATGACAATTCACCTTTTTGTTCTACAGAATAGTAGCGAGACTGCAATCTATGTTCAAGAGCAGTTGTTATATTTACAAGCACTATATTCGGAATGGCCTACAAACAAAATAATCTAGAGCATTCTTCCTTATTTGTGACTTGGTTTTGTAATCGTTGCAATGTGGATGACATGCCTAGTAAACTTCGTGACTTTCCAAGAAGGCCAAACTGCACTCTCAGAAGATACCTGGGGTATGATATTAAAGGTTTTACTTTTGTAACGGATGAAAAGGACAGCAAAACACTATGCAGAATAGTGGAGTTTACATTGAGTCTGAATCGATGTGGCAGTCTAGCAAGAAAGACAAAAACCCTATTGTTGCATTGATGGCCTTTTACAGGGTGATTGAGGAAATTTTGGAGTTAGACTATGTTGCGTTCAAAGTTATGGTTTTCAAGTTTGGTTGGGTTGATAATGTAGCTGGTGTTCGTACAAAGAAACCCATGGGTTTCACGTTGGTGGACCTTACTCGAGTTGGGTTTGAGGATGACAAGTTCATCTTAGCTGCTTAGGCATGCCAGATTTTTTTTGTTCGGGATCCTAGAAACGAGAAGTGGCATGTCGTCCTACATGGGAAGAAGTTGTACTTCATAAATAAGATTTGCTGGGCTACCCAAGCAGAATGTCCTTAGTTCCCATATGTATTTCCAAGTTTGGAGGATGTGGGTGGACCTTTAGTAGGTTGACGGTCACATAGTGATGAATTGTGGGTTGATGAGAGTAGTCAAATTGTGGGGTGATGTTGTATTAAAAAGGAAAAGATAGGTGCATCTTATCACCTAAAATGTAATTCGCATTATACTTTCGTGTACTCGTATGTGTCTTATATATTGAACATATTGATATTAATATATAAATTTTGCTTAACCTCGTCTGTTGCATACTATCTTGGGTTTATATTTTATCCTTCGTTATACATTTTTTAAGGAAAAAGTGGAATAAGAATCAACAACAGTTATAGGATCCAGAACCAGTGCTGACAAACAGAGTATGTGCTCTGTTTCATCAGAGACACCGGTATTTTCCATTTTCATCATCGTTAATTGTACCGGTACTGCGTATTTAGAATATTTTAACACACTTTGATCTCGGTTTGTAAAAAGAAACTGAAAATTTGATGTAAAACAGCATTAAGCAAACCGGTTATTTAATTTACATTACCAATATTAGTACCGATGCTATGTACTTAGAATTTATTTCAGAACTTTGTTCTCGGGTTGCAAAAAAGACCAGAAAAATTTATTTAAAACATCCTTAGGTAGCTACTTTTCCAACAAAGGCACCGGTTATTTAATTTACAACACCGCGTTATTTACTGGTGTTGTGTACTTAGAATTTATTTTAGAAATTTTCTCCCAGGTTGTAAAAAAGACCAAAAAATTGATTTAAAGCAGCATTAGGTAGCTTCTTTATCCAATATAGGCACCGGTTTCCTACGTTTATACCGATGTTAACTTTTGTATACAATTTTTTTGACAGATCCGAAAATGCATCATCTTCCAATCCAAAAATTTGGAGAGGAAATCTACCCTATAATCACCCCCGGTTCATCAATACAAGGTTTATAATGGAATAAGATAAATTCACTTATAAACATTATTCATCATTCTACAAGCTTATTTATCATGAATACATGCTTTTGGTTAAGTGTTGGTAAACTTTGCCATACAATAACAACTTTGCTCGATGATACAGTTATGTTAAAAGTGATAATGCTCATTATTTACACATATCTATGCCTAGGCTTCTACTGATTTTTTCCTTCTAATGTATGTTGATGTTCATCAACACTAGTTTTGTTTCGGTTTTTATGATTCATGGAAGGTGTTTGTTAAAAATAATATAGTGGATATTGTACGATATGGCACCCAAAAATTCATTCAAGAGGTTACGCAATGCATCTCCTTCCTCTCCATAGTTTCAATCAAATATTAAACAACAGGGGCAGAGGTTCATGTCGGAGCAGGTAAGGCTGATTGAACGAACTAACAGAACAAGGCAAACATTCCTAAAGAGAGGAATAGAACCATCTCCCCACTTTCAAGAATCTATCCGGGCACTTAGATGGGAGAAATTGTGTGACACGCCTGCAATGTTTAACCTCGGCATAATAAGCGAGTTCTA
Source organism: Rubia peregrina (assembly GCA_032355705.1). NCBI lineage: Eukaryota > Viridiplantae > Streptophyta > Magnoliopsida > Gentianales > Rubiaceae > Rubia > Rubia peregrina. Next base: position 7,872 of record JAULKK010002847.1, read on the forward strand.
TGCTAATTTTAGGTGTGGTCCAACCTGGGATGTGGTGTTCTGTAGAGGAAAATGGTGCAACTAACATCGAAATCGTAAATGATTTGTATGGGTTGCCAAATGTTCCCTTCAACAAGGACGACAAACTTGCATTCAACTACTAGACCACTGATGATTGGAATTTTGATAAGGCCACTGTGAAGGAGATCATTAGGACTGTTAGTAGGGCGGGAACCGGTTTTAATTCTCTTGTCAAACTAAGCTGGTTAATGATTTCGAAGAAGCGCATCACGCTCGAGATGAATGGATGGTACCACTTCGGGGCCTTTAGAATTGACTCGGTCAAAGTGAACATTGAGATTTACAGTATGAGGCTGACACATCAGTGCGGAATTAAGAAGAAGCTGCGATGGAATGGAGTTAGGCAAATGGTATGATCATTGAGACAGGGTACTACAAAGGCTATTATGGTTTCTGCAGCCTCATCTCCGAACAGTGCACAAAGTCGGTGACCTTCACTATCCGCACGACATATACGGGCAACCAGTGGGTAAGATTACAGTGGATTATTTCTGCATAATGTGGGCCCTTCATTGGAATCTAGAGTCGCGGCATTGAAGGTTGGTGTCAAAAGTCTGCTAACGGAATTACATTATCAAAGGTCATGGTCCGATCACATGGGTAAGGTTTTTGAATATCAGTTTCCTCATGCGATGAAAGCAGTTGGACATTTCCCTTCATTCCTAGACCTGGGTGTTGGGCAAAACGACGTGGGGACCAGCTTAGAAGATGCACGAATGTTGGATGAAGAGTCGTTCGCTAGATATTATTCATGATTTTCGATAAAGAAATCAAAAACTACGGTTATTATTCACTTTTTATTTTGATTAAACATTTAGAAAAAATCTATGTTATTTTGCAGACATAATATTATTATTATCATCACATGGATCTACCTTTAGCAAGTTTTTATATTGAATTTATAGTGATATGCAAATATGATTTCCCTTTATTAAATCCAAGCTATTTTCTATAATTTACTGTAGAACATGTACCACCACTTTATAATTTATACTATCAAAAATTGTATTGTTTAAAATTCCTTTATATAGGCTCTAATAACTAAATTCAAGTATCAAAGCAAAATTCCTTTAACGTATCACTAAAATATTGTGACGCGTTGAAATATCATTATATTTTTTGTGACGTTTCAAGATGCAGTTCAATTTGAGAGTGTCATTAAATTTTGTGACAAGCGTTCAGTTTAGTGACATGTGCACATCTCACAAATATTTAGTGACACCTGAAGTTGAAGCAAATATTGTGATATTTCCTTGCTATTGTCACAAAATATGCGTCATTACCGGAATTTTTTTGTAGTGATAATAGATTACGAGATTTAATATAATATTAAGGCAAAGTTTGGAAAAGACTGTCTTTCCATAGACTTATGTCGGAGTTTAATTAAAATAATAAAAAGAAAAAGGTTTTAGTTGCATATTAAAATTTTATTATGCAACGCATAATAGTTATAAAGTTTATTATCCGATTAATCCAATTCAAACATTTTATTTTCATTTCCTCTAATTTGCAGTTTAAAACTTAGTCTTTCCTTGATTTATGAAAAGATCATGTTTCAACGGACGAACTCTAATATTGAATATATAAATATATATGATTATAAAATATTCAAATTTTGAAAAACAAAAACTACAACAAAAATGCTAAAAAGTGTCCCAATATGTCTCTAATGGGATGCTTCCATTCATATAATGCTTTTAAAACGTCCACTTATTGTGAGTACCTAGAGATCTTGGGTCCCTATATTAAGCAACTATATAGAAAAGATACAGGGATGTTTTTATGTGTCCTATTATATTATGTCCCTTTTTAATGTCTTAATTACATATGCATTGGGACATTTACTTTATAAGCGTCCTAATATACATCTATAAGAACACTCATAAATGTCCCATTAATTTTAATATTGGGTCGCTTTGTAATGTTCAAATTATATATAGTGGACACTTTTAATATGTGTCAAACAATATTAGAACGTTTAATTTTATTAGCGTCCTAGTATACATTTGTTAGGACCCCTTTTACAAAAGTGTCCCTGTATAAGGGTCCTAATAGTCCCCTTTTTGTTGTAGTGAAATAATCTCAATAATGAAAAAATATACATAATCAAAATTAAACTTTGATTATAATCCATTCAAATTAAAATACAAAACAAGTCATGTGAAGAGTCCACCATTGATTGATCGATCTTTCACAAATAAAGAGGTACCAACTCCTTAGGAGCAACTTCTTATTAATGAATGATTATTAATACTCCACAATAGTCCTACTTAAATAAGGAATGCTCCTTATTATGAAAAGTAGGGTTAATAAGCTACATTGTAGATGCTCCTACTCCTTCTGGTCCCTTATTTATGGCCCCTTTGACTGACATTTTTTTCATGACATGTTTGACCGTCGATAACTTTTTATTTTATACATGTGAGATGTCATTGGATTCTCTATAACGCGTAATTTTTAAAAAGTAAAATTTTATAGTACGTTATCGTATGTAACTAAAGTTATTGGTGGTCAAACATACTTTAAAAATTGTTAGAAAAAATGAAGACACAAATAGAGGACATAGTACTTTACTCCTGTTATTGTCAACATAACC
>JAULKK010002856.1:0-10525 GCA_032355705.1 Rubia peregrina
TCATCGCCTCCTCCTTTGCCTTAGTCTCCCACCGCCTCCTCCTCTGCCCTAGTCTCCCACCGTCGCATCCTCTGCCCTAGCTTCCCACCGCCTCCTTCTCAGCTACACCGACCACCACCACCACTAACCCATCTTCCCCCATATCCCCCACGCCACCTCTGCCACCATCGATCACCATTTTTGGTTCGTTATCTCTGGGATTATCATCTCCACCAGCATCCACTGCGACACTTTACATCGTCGGGCCTTTCTCGGTTCTTCGCTGATGTACAGCCAAGCAACAAACATGCCTGATTCCAAGCTCGAGAGGCAACTCTAACTCGCTGGTGGTGGACATCTCCGGCCAAGCTTGACTGGGCCAAGCTCGAGCCACAACCATTTTCTCGGGATTCTCGTCTACACCACGGCGGAGCAATTGGTAGCGGTTTGGGAAAGAGAACGACAATTTAGGAAGATGACTATAGAGGAAAGAGAATGGTGGGAGGAGAGGTATGAAGTTAGGGTTAGGGAGTTTTTGGATTAAAATAGTAAATTCACTTCTTTTTCCTTTTTTTTCCAGAATGGTAAAGTTGACTTTTCACCGAATTCCAACCTCAAACTGTAGGAAAATGCTATATTTGCACATAAACTTACTATCTAGAATTATATTTGCACTTTCAATTATCAGTGGGTGCACTTTTGTGAATTATGTAGGGTTATATATGTAATTATTTTCTTCTTCTTTTTTGCGCAAAAACAAAATAATGAAATAGGTTTGCTAATAATGTGTGATATTCATGTTCCACATACCCTTCATTCGATGATGATGGTCGTATTTGTATTTTGCGATGCTTTAGAAAGAAAATTTTGCAATGATAATATTTTTATTTTTATTTTATGAGACCATACACAGCGAGAAATTTTTGGATAGTGGAAGAGGGTGTTTTGATGAGTTTTGTCTCACAATAGGAGAGTTTTGAGAAAAGTGGAGGGGAATAATTGGAGAACTCGTGTGTCAAGGAGGTGGGTGGGGAGGGGGGAGATCTCTCCAAAACTCTCCTCCCAATTATTCTTTGTAGGCCTCACATGATAATGTGGTTATTTGGGAGATATCTTATCTCTTCTATTCCAATTATAATAAATCACGTATCTCCCTAATTTGTATTTTTGCTCCAACGGATTTAAAAGGAAAGAAACGAGCAAAACTCACTAGGCTTTATACAAAAAGGGAAAATGACTTCACTGGCTCCTAAACTATTGTCATCGTTCACCTTTGGCGCTCAATTTTCTTTTTGAACACTATTGGCATCTGAACTAACAAAAGTGTTAAGTCGTGCCACTTCTATCTAGTCCAATTGTTAGGTTTAACTTCTGTTGGCATTTTGTGGGGCAAAAATATCTTTTCCTATTCAACCTCAGAATTCTTTGCAAATAAAAAGAATGTTTTCTTGAGCTGTGTGTGCGGCACATGATAAATTTCAACTTTGTTCGCTTCGTCGTCGATGACATCTGAACAACTCGAGAAGATATCTCAAACCGGATCTTGCACTGTTCGAGAATTCATTCCTCTGAATTGCTAAGAACTCTGGGGTTGAATAGATTAAGACATTTTTGCCCCTTAACATGTCAACAAAAGCTTAGTTGAATGGTTTGATTAGACGAAAGTGGCACGACTTAAAATTTCTGTTAGTTTTGGGGCCAAGAGTGTTTAAAAATAAAATAGAGGGCCAGAGGTGAACAATGGCAATAATTTAAGGGCCAGTGAAATCATGTGCCCTAAAAAATTAAAACGACACCAAACTTATTCTTAAAAAAATTCCGATAAATAGATCCCAACATTGATGAGTTTGTCACATCCCTTTCAAATTCTTATCATCTGTATTATTTTTAGTACTGTTATTTTTTCCAATTTCAATATTCAGCTTCCACTTTTTAAAATTATATAAATTTACAAAAAAATTGCTTGGAGGACATATATACAAGTGTATAAATACACACACACACACACATATAAGTTCATATTCGTGTTGTGGGTTTTCCTTCAAGATAGAGATAAACCTCATGGCCAGTCGACATGCTTTTGTCATTGGATACCTGCAAGAAGCTCCCCCTGTAGGTCCCAGGGGAGAAATTCTGACTCCCAAGTCAGACTCGGGAAATATATCCATTGTGTTGTGTTTCTTGTCATTTACCCTTGAGATTTGTGTTCCTCTCCCCGTCTTATAGGTCTCTAGATCGTGCAATCGTGACTTACATTATTTTCTCATCTTGTTCTTAATCGTGAGCTATGTGGGGAGCATTGTGGTAAAGGTACTTTCATACTCCATACATTGAGATGACCGCTCACAAGCGGACTTAGTTAGGTTTGCTTCCTTGCTTGAGGCAGGCTGGTTGCAGCTGATTCTATAACGTACGGAATAGGTATATGCCATAAGCCTCCCTTCAACCTTGAAACCTAGAGGGGGTATAGTGTTTGTGAGCCTTACTCAAAATGAATAGTAGTGTGTTTGATTTTGGGGAGGGTTAGTGGAGCTAACACGAAGTGAAATGTGGCTTCACGGATGAAATGATCTATTTCTAAAAGAGCAAATGGCTTTGGTGGCCCCTTAACTATCATAATCATCCCCCTTTGACCCTCAAAAATATTTAACACTATTGGCCCCTCAACTTGCAGAATTAGTGAGTCTTAACCATTTTTTGAACACTTTTGACTCCTTAACTGTCTAAAAAACCAGCTCATTTTCTCATTGAGGGGCCCAAAGTGTTCAAAAAATAATATAGGGCCGAAAGTGGAGATCGTGATAGTTAAGGAGCCAACAATGTCATTTGCTCTTTCTAAAATATCGAGGGGTTAAGATACAAAGTTACAAAAATCAAGGAATTTTGATTTGTCCAGCTAATTTCTTGGTGAGTAATCATAAGTTGGCGGCTCCCCTTTTCAACTAAATTAAGCAATCCATTCTTATTTAAAAAAATGTGTGTTTCGTTTAAGGTACAACTACAGTAACCTAGACCGTAGTATCCTCTTTTGTTAGAATACATACTTACTATTTCCAGACCCTTTAAAGTAAGGGGATTGATCACAATTATACTATATCCAATGCGAAGAAGAACAAAACCATGATAGGCAACCATAATCTTTTACGTGGACACATTTAACAGTGAAGGAGTTAACGTTCTTGCATTGTCTTCATTGGTACTGAAGGTGATGAATTGTCGAATGAGTTGTCCATTTTTTCTTTAGCTATTTGTGATAAGGATGGTTGGAGCACCGACATGGCTTCGAAACCAACCTTAATGGGCCTACTGATTCGACTGGGAGGTGGATTAACACTTTGTCGACGAGATCTTGAGAAACATATGGAGCAGAATCATCTTGAAGAATGCCTGCAGCAGAATCAGCATTGTTGATCATATCTTGAGGAAGTTCTGGAGGAGGCATGACAGTAATGAGATTTTGAAAAAGGTATGGAGCAGAATAAGCCAAATCAGTCATGACAGCGATGAGATATGAACATGCCATAGTTTGGAGGTATCACATTTCTACACAAGGTTTCTCCATCTCGTGCAAATACTTAGCTTGTCGAACTTGATCAAAAGATTTGGTTTGCTTGAGTTCAGTTCTATCTAATTTGGATTCTTGTTTTTTATTATTTATTATTTTGGACAAAATACTAAATGAATTATGTCAATCGTCACAATTAATATCATAAACATATAATTCATAGGAATTGTCCTTTAAATTACGATGGATCAAATTTGATGTAAGATATAGCTATTAGGTCCGTCAAATGGGTGATTTGGATCAACCCATTATGCAAATCTAATCAACCCATTATGAGTCATTATCCAATTAACCCATTTATTAATGGTTCATAATGGGTTGGATCACAACTGTGTTGGGTGATTAGATAGATAACCCGTGGATAACTCGTGGGATAATTCATATCATCCAATGGGTTAAAATATATTTGTCTAATAAGTCTTGTCCACATATTTGCCCACACAAGAGCACTTAGATCCTGTCTCTCTTGCTAATCATCACATGTGATTTGGCGCTAGAAGACACCCGTAAAACTCCATGTAACAAGCCCTAGAGTGAAATTTGGAATACCATTAACTATGATATCTCTCTAGGCTCTAGTTGTTAAACTGTATGCAAACAATTTCTGGCCCAAGTTGATGCCACCCTCTTTTAAAAAATCTCCTCCTCCCTTAGAAGGCAAAAAGGTTTACTTGCAAACATATCGATATCTAGGAAAGGATTTATTACAAAATTTTCCAAGATTCTCTAACCCCACACTCTTAAATCACTCAAAAAACTTAATATAATGGAACATTTTACTCTCGATGGCAAGGCATCCTCCCAAAACAATAGCTTGACTTCTTCCATCCATACACTAAAAAGGAAAAACTTTCTGGAATTCCCCTCAGGCCAAACTAAAAGTAGCAATCACATAGCCACAACGCCTTTTATCGCTCGGCCCTTTATAAGCAGCCACCCAATGTAAGCAACCATTGATAAATACTCGGGGAGACACATGAGGTAAGCTATGATCATATGGAAAATTTGCAAGTATCTTCCAAGGCTTCATCTTCAATCTATAAACATCCACAAATGTATCTACTATTCCTGATTGATGATAAGGGTGAAAGGAATACACAAGTCTGACAATTTCGTAATCATCACCACAACTACAGTAACCTAGACCGTAGTATCTATATTGTTAGAATACATAATTTCTACTTCCAGACCCTCTAGAGCAAGGGGATTGATCACAATTATACTATATCCCATGCGAAGAAGAAAAAACTATGACATGCAGCCATAATCTGCCATGTGATACGTTTAACAGTTGAGAAGTTAACATTCTTGCATCACCGATGTCGATACTGAGGGTGATGAATTGTCGAATGAGTTCGCCATTTTTTCTTCGTCTATCTGTGATTAGGATGTTTAGAGTGCTTCCATTGATGTGGAAGCTTAGGTGGGATTTGATAAATTTATGACTAATGAGAAGAGATCGTCATGGCTTCGAAACCAACCTTAATCGGCCTACTGATTCGGCTGGGAGGCGGATTAACACTTTGTTGACGAGATCTATAGAAACGTATAGAGCATAATCATCTTGAGGAATGCCATGGGAAGAATCAATAATGTTGATCATATCTTGAGGAAGGTTTGGAGGAGCCTTAACAGTAATGAGATTTTGAGGAAGGTCTGGAGCAGAATAAGCCGAATCAGCCATTGCAGTGATGAGATCTAGACAATCCCCACTATGGAGACATCATTTTTTGGGGTAAGGTTTATCCATCCCATGCACATGTACAGTTTGTCGAACTGGATCAAAAGATTTTGTTTCCTTGTGTTCAATTCTATCCAATTTGGGTTCTTGGTTTTTATTGTTTCATTTTTTGGGATAAAATACTGAATGAATTATGTCAATCATCACTTTCAATATCATAAAGATATTTCCTTCTTTAAATTACGATGGATCAAATCTTATGTAAGACGTAGCTATTAGGCCAGTCAAATGGGTGATTTGGATCAACCCATTTTCCAAACCCAATTAACCCATTATGAGTCATTATCCAACTAACCCATTAATTAATGGGTCATAATTTTTTGGATCACAAATGGGTTGGGTCATTAAATGGATAACCTGTGGATAACTCGTGGGATAACTCATATGATCGAATGGGTTAAAATATATTAATCCAATAAGTCATTATCCACATATTTGCCCACATATAGGCATATGGATCCTTTATCTCTTACTAATCATCAGAAGTGATTTGTCGACATATGACACCCAGTAGACCCCAATGTTACAGGTCCCGAAGTGAAATATGGAATACCATTAACTATGATATTTCTCCAGACTGTAGTTGTTATACTATACGCAACCAATTCCTGGCCCAAGTTGATGCCACCCACTTTGAAAACAATCTCATCATTCCTTAGAAGGTAAAGAGGTTTACATGCAAACATATAGATATCCGGGAAAAGATTGACCACAATTTTTTCCAAGATTCGTGAACCCGATACTCTTTCATCACCCAAAAAACCTAATTACATGGAACATTTTACTCTCAATGGAAAGACATCATCCCAATACAATAGCTTGACAACTTCTATCCAAACTTTCAAAAGGCAAAAATTTCTGGAATTCCTCTCTGGCCAAACTGAAAGTAGCTATAATTTTGTCACCCGGTTCTTTATAAGCAGTCACCCACTATAAGCAGCCATTGGCGAATGATCCTAGAGACTGATGAGGTGAACTTTGATCATATGAAGAATTTTCAAGTCTCTTCCAAGACTTCATGTTAAAGCTGTAAACATCCACAAATGGGTCTACTATTCCAGACTGAGGAGAAGGGTGAAAGGAATACACAAGTCTGACAATTTAGTAATCATCACTACAACTAAAGTAACCTAGGCCGTAGTATTTTCTATCGTTAGAATACATACTTTCGACTTCCAGACCCTCTGAAGTAAGGGGATTGATCATAATTATAATATATACAATGCGAAAAAGAACAAAACCATGGCAGGTAGCCATAATCTGTCGTGTGGACACATTTAACAGCGGAGGAGTTACCATTCCCGCATTCCTACTGTCGGTACTGAATGTGATGAATTGTTGAATGAGTTCGCCATTTTTTCTTTGGCTATCTGTGATGAGGATTTTTGGAGCGTCGCCATGGATGTGGAAGTTGAGGTGAGATTTGACGAATTTAGGACTTGAGAGAAGTGACCGTGAAATTGTATGGGCCTAGCGGCCCAATAATCAGAAAGAAGACAAGAAGGCGCAACCTGCATATCTAGCGACGCTACCTGGGCATGAGGCCAAACATGTAGTGCGTTGACGGGCGCTGATGGGACAACTCTAGTCCCATCAACCACCAAACTACATATAATGAGGAAAAGTGTAAGATACGAGGTAAGATTATCCGACCAGTCCATTATTCACTTAGATACACTTCTACATGGATTCAATGGCTAACGGGAGCGTCGGAGCAGGCACGACCCTGGACCTGCCTGCCTAACCTCTCTCTGCATGTCTTGTAGGTTCATGTGCATATTGGGCTTGTGTGGATCCTTGCTAGACATACTACAAATATTGGTATCAACATTGGCGCCGTCTGTAGGGATCACAATAATCTTTTAGCATCCACGCAGCTTGGAGAAGATGGAGGCACAGATGCCAGAAAATCTGCACAACCAGGTGATGATAGAAGACGGAACATAGGAGGATGAACCCGCTCTGATGTTGACGGCGATGAGAGAAAGACACCAAATATGTATAGCGGAAGAGGTGGCGAACAAATCAGAAATCCTTCAAACGATAATGGCGTCCCAAAAAGAGATAATAAACCAACTAAAGGAAATGAAGAATAGGCAACCCCGGTGGAGGAGATATGACGTGCACCCGACTGAGTTTTTCCCGGAACAAGAGGGAGATTCCGAGGCACCCACTAGAGGAGGGAAATTGTTGCAGACAGTTCAAAGTGGAGCAAGGAGAGAGAAAATTACCGCCTCTTTGAGAAAAAAATGGTGAGTTTGAACGGATGAAACAATGACAGATCGCGAGTGGATAGAAGGTTATGTACCCCTCCAGAGGAATAAAGAACATACCGGGAGAAAGACACTACTAAAAGGAGAAGAGGGCCATGGCATCACGACAGGGGATCACCATTTACCGGATGAATACAACTATTTACTGCATGCCCAAAGCTGAAATACCAATGAACTTAGGTAAGTACAATGGCGAGGTAGACCCATAGGACTATTTGCACACCTTTTGTACCAACATGACCCCTTTTACGATACCACAAGCTCTATGGTGCAAGGTGTTTGCAACCACCCTGCCGCAGCTAGGGTATAACTCAGGAACTTGGAAGATGGGGCGATAGACAGCTTCAGCCAGCTAGAGGAAACGTTATTAACCTGCTTCATGCAAAGGAAGAAGTTTTGGAAGACAAGATCGGAGTTACTTGCTATCAAACAGAAGCCGGCGGAGACGCTCTCAGCGCACTAGGAGAGATTCGATGATGAAGCAAATTAGGTGAAGGAGAGGAGCAACCAGTTCCTCATCAACACGTTTGTGAATGGTCTCAGACACGAGTTGTTGTTGCGGGATTTCACCCTGAACCCACCAGTGACTATTGATGAGTTGATGAGAAAATTTGGAAATTTCCACAGGGCGGACCTGGCAGATAAAAAGAGAAAGGAAATATTGGGAGGTCATAGTCAATGCAAAACTGAGAAGGACATCATGGAAGGAAAGACTAAGAAAATGGGGGCTGATTGGGTAGGCAACAGGTAAATGTCCGACAGGTTTAACAGGTCGGAGAGAATTTTCACCCCTCTGATCAAAACACCCAGAGAAATTTTTGGCCTATGTGCGGGAAAAGACATCTTGGATGTTCTACTAAGGATGAAGATGCCACCGGAGAAGAGGAATAAGTCCGAGTTTTGTGAGTACCATGACACGAACGACTGTATTCACCTGAAGTACAACATAGAGGATGCAGTGCAGAGCGGGGAACTGGCGCATTTGGCAAAAATGCGAAGGATCACAACATAGCTATCTACCAGGGGAAAAATAAATGTGGAGGATTTCGTAAACAGCAGGACAATCGGGGTAAGGCAAGGAGCCCTGACAGGGAGAGAAGACGAGATAAGGGAAATGAGGTGGCTAGAGCAAAGAAAGTTGATGTACACTGCAAAATACAGAGAGAGAATACCCCTGGTGAAAGAGGAAGAACAGCTACGGTAATAGATATATACGCCATCATAGGTGAAAAAGCAGGATAAAAGACCGAGTCTCAGCGAAAAATAGGCTGCAGGCACACCCCACAGCCAATGCAGGAGGAAAAGAACCTGGGAGCAAATGAAGCAATAACGTTTGATGATAGTGACCCAATACCGGGTAGGCCAGCAGGCGCAAATGCGGTGGTGATAATGGTCAGGGTAATAGATAAGAGGATACACCGAGCATAAGCAGAAGGAGGGAGCTCCGCATAAATTATGTATTGGCATTGCTTTGAAAAGCTGAATGATAATACTAGGAGAAAGTTGGAATAGACGAGCACCCCCCTGGTGGATTTTGTAGATAGAACGGTATGGCTGGGAGGTAGCATACTCCTCCTGGTGACGATGAGAGAAGGCGATAGAAGTAAAAATGCGGACATGGAATTCATAGTCATAAAGGCAACCAGTCCCTACAACTTGAGTTTTCTTGTTACTACCCCTAGATTGTGATCTGATTAGCCCACAGGTCGACAAAGAGGATTACGACCCTTCAGTGAATCATAGGGTTTCATTCCCTCAGCTCTGCTGTAGCTAACTTGCTTGCTAAATGCCGTTAAATGCTAAGTAAGTTTTGTTGCTGCTAAGGTAAACTTGAGCTACAAACTTAGGAAAAAAGCACAGAGAGAGCAAGGGAAGGCCAGCGCTAGCTTTGCTCAAGGCATAATATCTACCCTGCACCTTTTGTTGAAGTTTCTGACCATATGAGGAATAACCACAGTAAAAGGAGACCAACAGAGAGCCAGAGAGACCACATGATTGCGCTCAACAAGAGGAAACCGGAAGACGAAGGCATGATTTATGAGGTACAGGTTAACAACGCAAGGCATGTCAGATTAATCATGGAAGAAAATGATACATCAAAACTAGGCGCAGAAGTGAAAACAGTGAGGTTGAATGAAAGTTAGTCGGTGTGGGTAGGAACCAACATCCCAGCTCAGGTGAAAGATAAACTGATAATGGTCCTGGAGGAAAACGGGTGAGCTTATATGCCTGGAAGCCTGAAGATATGATGGGGTGTTGAAGGATGTAGGATGTCATGAACTGTAAGTGGACCCCTCTTACAGGCCAGTCAAACAAAGAGGAGGATGTTATGCAAGGAAATGAATGAAGCAGTCAACAAGGAGGTGGGTCAGCTAGTTGTAGTGGGGATCCTGGAAGAAATTCCTTACCCAACCTGGTTGCCCAATCCAGTACTGGTTAAGAAGAATGATGGCAGCTGGAGGATGTGTGTTGACTATACAAACCTGAACAAGGCCTGCCCAAATGACTACTACCCATTTCCGGTCATCGACCAGAAGGTGGACTCTCTCACCAACTACCCAATCAATTGTTTTCTCGATGCATATAAGGGATATCACCAAATCCCAATGCTAGAGAGTGATATAGAGAAAACTGCCTTCATCACGGAGAAGAGGGTTTTTGGTTATTGTATGCTGCCTTTTGGCATGAGAAATGCTGGAGCAACGTATCAAAGAGTGGTGGATAAAGTTTTCCAAAAACAGATTGGCAGAAACCTGGAGGTATAGGTGGATGACATTGTGATAAAAAGTAGCCAGTATAAGACTTTCGTGGAAGGCATCAGGGAGACTTTGTTGCAACTCAGGAAGACTAGAATGAAGCTAAACCCAGCTAAATGCCAATTCGGAGTGGGAGCAAGGAAATTCCTGGGGCACATGGTGTCAAAACACGACATGCACACCAATCCCAAAAAGATAAAGGCAATTTTAG
>JAULKK010002876.1:0-10524 GCA_032355705.1 Rubia peregrina
TTAGCTATTTTACCCATTACCCATTTTACCCATACCCACACGGGTTTAAAATCAGATAACCCGCTTGACCCGTGGGTTATGGGTCTATTTTGCTACCCCTATTCAATTCTTACCTAAAGTGACAAAAAATGAGTTTTTACATTTACTATATTATCCCTCAAAAGGTTGATTAAATCTATTACTCAACTCTTCCATTCCTTTATTTCTCATCAACACTTCCACCTCATCTTGCATAAAATATCAATCCAAAAGTAATAGTGCCAATTTCTATGGGATGGAGGGAGTAGAAGTTAGGAGGAAAGGAGAAGCATGTTGAATGTGTTCTTGATCTTTGTACTTCTTTAATAGTACTTTCCTGATTTCTTCCTCATCTTTTTTTCTCTCTTCAAATTCTCTACATTATTGCTGCAATTTATTGAATTTTTTTTACTAATTAATTGAGATCGTTACAAAAGTAAAAGACTGAAATTTTATAAAAATATAAAGGGCTAATAAATAAAATTCAGGCCCCTGATAATTTTGGGCTCAATGTAAGCGCACAACCCACACCGGTCTTGGACTAGGCCTAATATTACTCTTTATAGGTAGGTAGGTGTTGGTGAATTCTGTTTTTGGATTGATGTTGGAGCGTTAATTGATTTCTGGGATTCAAATATCAAATTTTTATAACTACAAACTATTGAGGATTTTTCCATGTTCAAGAATTAGTGGTACAACTTTTATCTACCGATTTTTCTTATGAAATTGTGGATTTGATTGTCAAAGACTTTCCTGTATATAAATATTTTAAAGATATTCTTATATGGAAACACTAAATTAATGGTATCTTTCCATAGCTCCGGCTTATGAATTGATAAGACCAAAAATATTATAGGTTAACTCTTTTCAACATTTATGGTTTAAATATCTTCCAAAGAAAATATCACTCTATAATTGAAGGTACTAAATAAATCGATACCATTAATAGATGTGCTACAAGAACATAACCTATGTTAAAAGTGATAGAAGAAAATAACATTAATTTTCCATCTATTTATTGTTTTTAATTAGCACATACTTTTGATCGACGTCATGCTTTCCATAGTTGTGATGGTATATTCTTTGTGGAATCAATTGCATATTTTTCTTGACCCCGTACCAAAATATTTTTGGAACTTATAAGATATATTTTATTAGTACTAGAATATCTCATTGAGTTCAGTTATACAAATATCATGAGTAAAATTATTGTATGTTGTAACAAACTGGGTCATTAGGTGCTTGAGTATTATCAAACTCATTCTTGAATCAATGAAGAAACAAGTGCTTGATTTATTTTAAAATATTCTTAGGGCACACTCATTAGTTTGGGAGTTTACTTATACTACTGTAGTACTTGCTGCGGAGTTACAGACACTTGCTCCAATAAGCCATTCTATTCAAGAGCATTCAGTTAATCAAGTATTTGGGTTTTTTGTGTGTTGAAAATGGGTAAATAATTAACTTTCTCGAAAATAAATCAATCTTACAAAGAAATATATATTGGGAAACACTTACTAATTTTTTTGAATTATTAATCTCCAAATATAACCCTAATATAGTTATTTTGTTTGTTTGTTTCCATTGTCATAAAAATGGATGTCATGTTTATTACCTATTTAATTTTTGTAAATTATTTTTAAAATAATAATAAAATTTAATATCCAACGCGGAAGCATTAGTATTATCCAGATAGTTACGTGTAGAAAATGTGCATATACTTCAATAGGGGAATTGAAACTGTAAATAAAGCTCAGCTAATTTGCAGACAACGACAATTTTCAATCAGGAATCGATGTAGGACCGAACATGTACATTGTTATAGAAGCAAAAGTGCAATTTGAATCAAATGTAAAGTGATGGGGGCATAGGCAGTGCCAATGGAAAGGTGCACGATGCAACATGAATAGTACCTTGGATTGTCACAAGATAGATGGGAACTATGAGCTTTAAATTCATTTTTATGGTAGAAGATTAATTTGAATTTTTTAAATCATTATTAAAGTTTAAAACACTACACATTAATACTAGGGCATACATGTGCCATGCACGATTAAGAACACTACACTAATACCGTTTCGTTACATGCCATGCCTCCTTGCTTATCAGAAGAAGAAGATATAAATTTAAACATTCGTTTATTGTTCACTAACAAAAAACAACACCTTTTGTTAGTTCTTCTAGTTAGCTCATTCCCTTATTGATCGTGACAAAACTTAACACTTCAATATCCGAAACCTAAGCATGTGTAAACTCTGAACATTATGAGATCAATGAGCCCCGTTTTGCAAGTTACTTTGGCTAAACTCTTGTGACTAAATGCTCTCTTATTTGTTTATGATGTTATGTAAACTAGTATGTTTCAAGGTCGTGGCTCTTGCAAATAAAAAGTGGCTGAATCTTGATCCAATGAGTCTTCTTGGTTGCTACTTATGTTTAGCTACATGTGTCAGATCTTGTTAATTGTTTTACATTTAGTTGTTATTACTAATGTGAAGTTTGAAAATTGATTTCGTGTGAAAATATATATTAGAAAATATGATGACCACTGATTAGGAAGAAATTATCATGGTACATTACCATGGAGATGAATATATTCTAATACCAACGAAATAGTAGCAAATATCAAATTGATTGTGAATTCAAGTGAAAGTTGAAAATATGCATGATTTAGTTGCGGTGCAAGTTTGATTGATGATATGCATAATTTATTCATGTTCTTTTCATGTTTTATTCAGGTTTCTAGTAATAGAAGTCTAACTATATGAAAGAGTAACAGCATGGTGCGGTAGAGCCTATGCCAGATTCTGGTTTTGTTATAGCAATAACATGATTCAGGTTTGGGTAATCAGATTTCTATCTAAATGCAAGGCTATGTAGCAATCAGATGTCTAGAAGTAGCAGGTTTCTATGTATACAATGATTTGGATGTGATTCGATTGCTTAAACAATGTAATACAATAATTTGTTATAGCATGTTTCTCTCCGAAAGTTGTGGATGCTATTTGGATGCATTTAGATTAATTAGTTGGACAAATTTATTCACAACGTATGTTTTGTCAATGTAAATGTGTTTTTATTACGGGATTTTGAGAGAAAATATGGTGTAAGTTGTGGGTTTAATTTTCATTGGGCCCAGGCCCACATTTTCTATTTTCTAAGTGATATTTAGTTTTGGCCCACTACACCTTGTTTGGCAAAATATTTTTAGCCGAAAGAAATAGGGTGGACTAAAGTGACTAATTTTCTTAGCTTTGAAAAATAGAGAGAGACGAGACTGAGAGCAGTGGCCGTACGTTGGGGTGAAAAACGGGGGGGGGGGAGGGAAAAACTTCAAAACTTTGAGAGAAAACTTGAGAGAACGGAGAATTTCTTGGCGAATTATAATTCTTGTAATCTCGTTTGTCGATCTAGTGGAACCATTCTTGCAGGATGCAGGTGAAAACACCAAACCTGGGTAAAATCTCTCGTGTTCTTGCACTCTTTGATTTTCTTTGACATTGTCAGTTGCTAGTAGACTAATTGTTGATTTCTTCTGCACGATATATATTCGTTGTTTGTCGGAACATATGGTTTGTAGGATAGTTGCATCTTTACAACGCCAAATGTCGTTGTAAAAACTCATTTACAAGGATTTGGAAGGAAAATGTGGGTAAATGTTTCAGTAAAATTATATATTTACGATGAAAAAATCCGTTGTAATAGTGTATTTTACCGTTGTAAATACCTAATTCCAACCAGTAATATTCCCGTTGTAAATGCTCATTTATAATTGGAAAACTGCGCATGTTGTAGAATTATTTACAGCAAAGCCTCTAACAACCCCATACAATGGGGATATTTCCCGTTGAAAAATCCTTTTTAAAACAAAAAATAATTTTTTACGACGACATTTGTCGCTGGAAAAGGGAGGTTCCCTTGTAGTGACAATTACGTGCATTGAACGTGCATTGAACGTGCATTGAATGTGCATAAAATCAAATTGCAAAATGTCATTTTTCCTGTAAAAGTATATGAGAATTTTTCATAACTAGGTATATAATTAACCTTCTTAGAAATAATCGATCGTACTAAGAAAAATATATTGGGAAACACTTACTAAATTTTTTGTATAATTAATCTCCAAATATAACCCTCATATAATTAATATTTTTGTCATCGTTATCATAAAAATGGATGTCAAATTAATTATTATCCAATTTCCTTAATATATATACATATATACATTTTAAAATCTATGATTCAATATCCAACTCACAAGCATTAGAAATATCCAGACAACTGTGTGCAGAAAACGTGCGAAAACTCTAGTAATGGAATATGAAGTGTAAATAAAGCTCAACTAATTTGCTGACAATGACAATTTCTAACCAGGAATTGACGTAGGATTAACATGCACACTGTTCTCGAGTGGTGGCAGGCGTGCTGGAGTTCCCCGTGATGTCCTTGAGATGTCAGAAAACAACCGCGTTGACAGACCACCAGCTCCAGTGAGCCAGGCTGCTCCTTGTGGTGCATGCAAGTTTCTGAGGAGGAAGTGCATCAATGGGTGTGTTTTGGCTCCGCACTTCGGGTTGGATCAGGGTGCAGCCTGATTCGCGGGTGTTCATAAGGTGTTTTGGAGCGAGCAATATTTCCAAGCTCTGGAGAAGGGGAAAAGGAAAATCAGAAATATCACTTTTGCCCTTAAAATTAACGTTGAAAACCTAGGTTGACGATTTGATCTGATGGAGTGGCAACAATTCATCAATTTTGCAAGTTGAGGGGCAAAAGGTCTTCAAATTTTTTTTATGAGGGGTCGCAGGTGGACGATTGTGATAATTAAGGGGCCACCAAAGTCGTGAGCTCCTAATATTAATTTATTAAATCAATATTGTGGTTTAAAACACTACAATAATACTATGGCATGCACGTACCATGCACAGATGAATACAATGCACTAATATCGTGCCATCTACGTGTCATGTCTCCTTGCTTATCAGAACAAAAAAGGTATAGATTCAAACTTTTTTTGATCATAAAAGATATATTACTATTGATTAGTAGTAGGCAATACAATAATAGGACAAAACCGAGTTGGAGATACAAATCGTGTTTGATCCCTTCAAAATATTAAATACAACTAACATATTAGACAAAAGTTTAACTACATTGACCATATTAGGTAGCGGAGATGTAGGCTTAGTGCTTGATTGTTTTTTGTGGTTTGTTGCTGTAAGATACCTAAAACCAACCTGATTGACTTATCCTCATGCTGGTTAACATCTTCAAGTACCGCTGGAAAGCCTTGAAATCCTCCATGAAATGAAGAAATCTCCGAGGTTACCTTGTAAAATTCCAGTAAACTGATTTATGATGTGCACCTAGAAGTTTTTGTTTCCTAATGCATTTAGCACATATTTTAGCATCTTTTGTATGGTTGATTTCTAAATTTAAGTAGTTTACATTACAAGGGGTTTAGATAGCCTTTGTTGGTTTTCTTATCTAAATCCCTCGTTTAGGGTCATTGTAGATCATTCGTAAGCACTTCATAGTAGACTTAGTGAAGAACATTCTCAAGAATGGTAGAAGATATTGAAGGTCATCCACAAGAATGCTAGTACACTAAAGGCAACACACTTAATCGTGGTAGTGGATGGGATGCGTCGAAGAAGAAGAGTTCAAGTCCTAACAAACTAGAAGACTGGCACGACCCGTGCTAACCAAATTTCCAGAGCGACTTTATCCTAGCACGGGCCGTGGCCTTCTGCACGGCTCGCATGACATGAAGATCAAGACCTGGACTCCAGTATGCACCTCGCAACCATATGAGTGACCGTGCCATCAGAAGCCGAAGATTTCAACTCCAGTCCACGGCCAACGTGCCCGTCGCTCAGACAACCAAAATTCTTCTCCAATCGGTGGTGTGAAAGGAATTGCACGGGCCTCATACTCAGTTGGCTGCGTGCTATTGCATGGCATGTGCCGACGTGGCTGCTAGGGTTTTCCTTTGTTTTGGCTTCTCTAAGACCCATTTTCCACCTACTATATAAGGAGCACTAGTCTAATAGGGTTTAGGGAGGAAGAAGTAGTTGTAATTTCATTTTTCCTAGTCCAAAGAGTAGTTAGAGAGAGAAAGAGAATAACCCTTCTCTCTTATTTTACTATTTTCTAGTTTTATGTATATGACATTGAATCCAATGATTGAATTGGGTTCAATGTCCATGGAGTAGTGTAATCACTTGGGAATTTAACTTGTATTCATGACTTGGTAGTGATTTTGTGAGAATCTAGGTCTCCCTATCTTTTATGCTTATGAATATTCATGTTTGATTTGATATTTACATTCTTGTGAGATGCATGCTATATATTCTATGATGCACTGTAGTAATTATGTGACATGGAATGTGCTAGAATTTTTTGCCCCTTGGGTGTGTCCGGTTATGATATCTTGGGTTCGTGAGTCTTCAACTATATGAGCGTATGCACATAGGACCGTGATCACCGTTCCAATTAGCATATGCCAAACTTTGACTGGATCGTACCCCGATAGATAAGGCATGATAATTTGTAGCAACTAGACTTGTAGTGTAGCGACAATCGTCATTTCAACCCCAGAGTCATCATGAGACGTCGAATCCTTTGCCTATAGAGGCCTAGGGAGAAACTTTCATAGTGGAGTACCCGGTATGTATTTTCCTTACTCTCATACCTAATGGTTACTACCTACACAAGGTATTATTCCTTTAAACGGGGCGCATTGAATGTGCATACAATTTGATTGCAAAATGTTATTTTCCAAGTGTCTGGATATTTTTGGAACTGGGTAATTAAATAAATAAACTTCTCTGAAAAAATTCAACCTCGTCAAGATCAGTATATTGGGAAACAATTATTAAAACTTTTTAAAAATATATATCAAATTATAATTAATATTTTTTAATCTTTGTTGTCATAAAAATGAATTTCAAATTGATAATGTTTTTAATTTCCTTAAATTTATTTATTTTTCATTTCTGTATCCAACGTGGAAACATTAGCAACATCTAGACAATTACGTGTAGAAAAAAATGCATAAACTCTAGCAATGGAATTGGAAATGTAAATAAATCTCAACTACTTTGCAAACAATGGCAATTTCCAACTAGGAATTGACGTATGACCGAAAAGGTACATTGTTATTAAAGCAGAAGAGCAATTTTAATTTTCAAAGAGGAAAGTGATAGGGGAGGTTGATGATGGAATGGGAAGATGTACAATGAAACTTAAGTAGTCCATTGGATTGCCACAAGAAAGATAGGATCTAGAAGATTTAAATGCATTTTTTATGATTGAAGATTGATTTGTATTTATTAAATTAATACCACGGTTCAAAATATTACAATAATAGTATGGAATGCACATACCATGCACGATTGAAAACATTAAACTTATACAGTGTCATTTACGTGCAATGTCTCTTTCCTATAAGAAGAAAAAAGGTATAGATTCATACATTCGTTTATTGTTCACTAAATCTGCTTCTTCTATTTGATTTTTGGGATAAATACATTTATAACCCTAAATTTAGGTTGAAAGTGTCAATATAACCCTACAATATCAGAAAATGGAAATTTAATAATAACTAATTATTGTATGTGTCAATTTAACCCTAACTTTTGAAAAATTTGTGCAGACATAGCCAAACTCCCTAGTTCCGATGTTGACCCAAGAATACAAGAAGTGGAATGATGGAAATACCCAATGAATTATATACCCTATAAATAATGTCTTCCCTTTTCGTCCTCCTTATCACCACCACCCCATTGTTGCCCTGCAAAACTACCCCACCTCACCTCCATCACGCCTCCCTTCTTCGTCCTCCTTCTCGCCACTTCCCTGCTCGTTTCCATATGCTCAATTTTGACCTCTCCGATTGGCATTACTCTTCTTATAACAATGGTTGAAGAACAACCCTGAACACCGTCGGTAGCTGAGGCGCTGAGGCGCCCAGAAAACCATGTCGTTGGCCTTTTAAATCAGCTTAAGCAATTCGAGTTCTATGGCGGATTTGGGGAAAAAGTAATAGGTTTATCATATTTGCGAGAGGGAACCAAATGGGTTCTTAGGATTTTCAGATTTGGGTAAAAAGCCAAATGGGTTCATCAAGTTTATGGGGGTGGAGAAAAGGGACGACGATGAGGCGATAGGCTCTGGTGAGAATTGCAGAAAAATCAAATCTCTGACCAAACACTAGCTCAACTAAAGCAGATGATGAGATCGCGAATTCTGAACTTCCTGGTGCCGCTCCTCGTTCTTGTGGCGTTCATGGCAGCCTCCGGTTTAGACGGACCATTTATCGTTACGCCGGCGCTCTCATTCTCTTACTCACCAGCACTGCTCCTCCGTCCTCCTCCCCAGCACCGCCACACTTCTCCTCTCTTTCCCCAGTGCCGCTCTGCCCTTCTTCTGTCCACACCGCCGCGCTCCTCCTCTCTCCCCCCATCGTCACACCACTCTTCTCTTCCATCTCCTTGCAGCGCCACTCAGACCGCCCTCCTCCTTTATCTCCCTAAAATCTTATCACCGCTCAAATATATATATTTCCCTACCCTACTCAGCCCTGGTTCAGCCTCGGTTCCTGAAACAGAAAATAAGAAATTGGGGGAAGACCAGTGGCGCCGGTTTTGGAAACAAAAAGAAATGGATATCTCCCTATTTCACTTTTTATATTTTTGAAGGCAAGTGCAAAATTTTATTTTCAATCCAGCCAAACAAATGTTGACTAAAAAGTCAGCGGAATCAAAAGTTATTTGGGCACTTTATGAGACTGCAGAGTTATATTGACACTATCTTTTTTCTCTTTTGATCATTATTTTTGGTTGAGAGTGTTGGAATTTTTTCGAGTAG
The DNA here is from genome assembly GCA_032355705.1 of Rubia peregrina. NCBI lineage: Eukaryota > Viridiplantae > Streptophyta > Magnoliopsida > Gentianales > Rubiaceae > Rubia > Rubia peregrina. Next base: position 8,887 of record JAULKK010002876.1, read on the forward strand.
AGAGGACAATTTTATCCTTTTAAAAATATTGTTCTCTTTTGATAATGACTAAAAATAATACTCTTTGAAGTTATTTTTTTTAATGTTGTGGAGAAACCGGTCATGTGGGGAAAAAGTGTGAATATATGATTTTAGGTGCATTAAGTATGATGTCATATACACGAAGTTTGAAAGCAGTGTTTGTAAACATATTCCGCAATTTGAGAACATGAACAAGCTATCTTGGCCGAATAGAACAAAAATAAGTGATTGTTGCAATTGATAGAAGATTCTACAGTAATATTGTTGCCTTTGGTAATTAGTTTAACCTTATTCTTTTTAAAATCTACATATAATACAATGAATATATAATGGTACTTTCACTCTTTAGAGGGAAAATCAGTGTCACGTGATTAACCTAGAATAGAGACTGACGATGCTTGAATGGACGTAAAAAAAGATGCAAATCTGTTAGATAAGAAGGAATTGAATTAAGATATTTTTATGAAGGAGTGTAAGACCAATGATAAAAAAAATGAGAATTTCGTAAGATGTCATTAAATTGAGATTTTTAAATTGAAAATATAATAAAATCTTAATCGTACAACGGTGATTGTTAGTCCTTCTTATTATTTCATTCCCCTTATTGATTGTGACAAACTTCACACGTCTATATCAAGCCCCCAACCTCGTGTTAACCCTAGAAAATTGTGTGGAACGTATATAGATTCATTTTGAAAAATGTAACTTTCCTATAGAACGCATTTTTTTAAACTCGATAAATAAGTAAATTTCTCCAAAAAATTGATCTTACTAAGAAAAATACATTGAGATACACTCACTAATTTTTTTAAAATAATTAATATCCAAATATAACTAAAAAATAAATAAAAATATTTCCACCACCATTGTCATAACAATGGATGTCAAATTAATTTGTATATTTAATTTCCTTTTTTTAAAGAAAGAAAAATATGATTCAATAATATCATGGATAACTTGAATACACAATGGGCGGAGATCTCAAATATACTGTATAGGATGCTTGAATAAGGATCAAATCACTATTTCTCTCACTTTCTTCTTCTTCTACTGCCAATTGATCACCATTACATATAGTAAGGTCATTATAATTACAAATGTATGCATGGTAGGAAGCCCTAGATTTGTGTGTCATATACGTACATGTATAGTTTGAAACATTATATTAATACTATGACATGCACGTGCAATGCACGATTAAGTACATTTCACTAATACAATGTTGTCTATGTGCTGTGGATCCCAGTCCAAATTTATTGTACAAAAAAATCCTATGTCAAACCTATCCCACAAGTCAAAACGATGTTATTTACATTAATTAATCAAAAGGCTGCACACTTCCTCCTTAAAAAGCTCATAGCAGGATCATTATTCACACAAATTCAATCTTCTGAGTCGTAGACACTAAAGGTAGAAAGAAATTTGCTACAGGGAAATTCAACAGGATCATTATTCGCTCTTGGAGTTGGCTCATTTGAGGTACCTTGCTACTGAGGATCAGATAAGGAAGAGCTATCACAAGGTTGCTTTGAAGCACCATCCAGATAAGCAAGTTGCTCTAATTCTTTTTGAGAAAACAAAAGATGCAAAGTTAGCAAAGAAAGAGGAAATTGAAAA
>JAULKK010002887.1:0-10524 GCA_032355705.1 Rubia peregrina
CTTTTTTGGTCAATTTTCTCAGACCATATTTGACCATAAATTTCAATTAGTATATAGACTCTAGTATCATCATATGAGATATTGTTAGACTCCTATGTCTACGCAGTTTCTAAATATCAAATTTTAATGTACCATTCTTATCTGTAATTAAAGTTATTGATGGTCAAACATGGTCTAAGAAAGTTGACCAAAAAAATGGCCAATAATCCTGGGACGGAGGGAATATAATATATCTGTCTTTTTTATTAAAAAAATATAATATCTATATATTAGATAATATTGAGCAATGTAGTTTGTAGATGTGTTTAACATAATTGTGTTTTATATTTAATCCATTATCAAACTTTTGCCCTTTAATATTGTCCAGCTATTAGATAATATTGAGCAAGGTAGTTTGTGGATGAGTTTAACATAATTGTGTCTATAGCCAAATCCATCAATAAAATTTTGCCCTTCAATATAGTCAATCCATTATCAAATTTAAGCGGTGTCAAATTGAGATAGAGAATTCGGCATTTTAAGGGTGGGTCGGGACGAATCTGGAATATTTGAGAATGTCATACATTTCTATAATAATATATCTATCTTCTTTCTTTTAAAAAAATAACAATATATCTGTATTAAATAATATTGAGCTAACAGAATCTTTCACTTCTAGAAATTGTTCACTTTTGTTTTGGCTGCTTTACACCCAGTAGTACAATGCTTTGAAAAATTGGGAGAAGGTGATTGTTATTTGAATTTTGTGATCAACATCTACTGGTTCGAGCCAAACTACTCGGATGTGTACGCAGTATTTGACCATTTATCTTAAAATGTATACCTTTCTATTACTATATGTTTTATACATAAAAGGCTACAAATTTGTAATTTGAAATTTAACGCCTTTATGATTACCTTTTTTGCGCAACCGATGTAAACCTTTGGGCAACAAATGTAAGCCCATGGGCAACTTGATGTAAGCCTTCGGGCAATGTAAGCCAATTTTTGGCAACATATGAGATTAATGAAAAGGGAAGGATATTCTACAAATCCCGTCTATGATGGTTTGACTTTTTTTTTATTAAAAAAGAAGAAGCAGTGTAGTGTGTGGATGTGTTTAACATAATTGTGTTTATGGAAATTAGACTAAAGTGCATTCATTGTCCCCAGTTTCTTGTTTAATTCACGTATACCACTCAAATTTTTAAAAGTGCACATACGCCTCCAGTTCCTTGTTTGTGCACAAATACCTCTCATTTTTTGAACGCTGATCTCCGACTATATGAGTATATGTGCACTTTCGAAAAACTGGAGGGTTATATGTGCACTTTTAAAAATCTGGGAATGGTATATGTGCACTTTCATAAAAAATGAAAGCATATGTGTACTAAACAAAGAACTCGGGACGGGAGTATAAATACACTTTACTCAAATTATTTTATTTTAAAATACGTGATTATAAGGAATTTTTATTTTTATTACCAATCAAAGTATTTTTATCACTTCCTTCTTAATATATGTCGCTTTGAATCCAATTAATTTTAATTTTTCCTATTTCATCCAAATGTTTTAAATCAGCCTTCGCCTTTTCTCCGTTTCTATAAAAATAAAAAAAAATCAAAATACCTTCAGAAGATGGGAAACTATATAGGTTCCCATGCCATTTAAAATAGAGAAAAATGCATATATAACCATACCTAATTTATATAAGTACAATTATAACCTTTTAATAATTTAATGTGCAAATATAAACTAAAATAGTTAGTGTATGTGAAAATGTACCCTTTCTGGGGGATTTAGGCCGGAATTGGGTGAAAAGTCTATTTTACCTCTCTAAAAAAATAAAAAAATGAATTCACTATTTTGACCCAAAACTCCCTAACCCTAGTTACTTCTTCTTTATTGGAAGCCTCACCCCGCCGTTCTCCTTTTTCTTTTCTCGTCGCTTTCTTTCTCCTTCTTCTTTTCTCGCTGCTTTCTTTCTCCTTTAGACCTATTTTTTTTCTTTTCTCCCTAACCCTAATTCTTTCTCCGCCGCTTTCTTCTCCGGCGGTGTTGTCTTTGAGGCGGCGCTCAAAGGCAAGGGCAAGAAAAGTCAATTGGGGGCTTCTTCTCCATCGTCAAAGAAGTCAGGGTTTTGGTGGTGGGCAGTGACGGAACCAGGGGTGGCGAGGGGGTGCTGGCACCACCCCTAGGTTCCGGCGGCCCAAAAATTACTGCTGAGGGCCACCGGAAGCCATGGATTCCGCCACCCCTTCTTCAACGGTAAAAGCCAGTGAATTTCAGCCGTGGAAGATGAACGAAGAAGACGAAGTGATTTTGTCTTTTTTGTTTCCCGTCCTATCAAAATGATGTTGTTTTTCTTATCAAAATGATGTCGTTTTGATAAGTTAAACGACATCGTTTTGATAGGTTATCAGCCAAAAAAGAGGGCCATTGGGCTGAAACCCAATCGGTCCAAGCCCAACCCAAACCCTAAATCGAGTGCCTCTTTCTTTAGACGTTGAGTGCCTCCTTCTTCAGACTTCAGCTCCGATTTTGCTCTGCAAATCCACCACTCGCCACTGCCGCTTTATCATTTTCCGCCACTGTTGTATTACGTGTGCAAAAAAAAATTACACTATAAGGGGTATTTGACAGTCTCTTCAATGGGTACTTATAAACACCTATGTAGGATAATTTCCCTACCTACAAGAGGCTACAAATGAAACTTCTTACTATATCTAGAATAATGGGTACCCCTAAATATCTAATTGGAAGAATTTCTCTTTGATTGTGGTTGGGCCAAAGCCTACGCTGCTAGGTCCTGATATTAATTCTAGATTGGAGCCTATTTTGAAGAAAAGATGTCTTATTCAAAGTATATTCATGGAAACACCAATATATGGTAAGTCTACAATGATATAAGGCACACATTTCTATGTGAAATGAGCATATTTATCACAACATAATTTTAAAAACTTGTAGGGCTATAAATACTGCGATATGTCTCAATTCTCAATACTCTGAGCAAATAATTTTTGTTTGAGTTTAGTCTTAGAGATTTTTTATACTTGCACCATATGGCTCTGTTTAGCAGATTCGACGCTCAGGAGCAAGGTTCAAACACTAAGTCAGTATCCATCTCGCATCACCCATTTCATTCCAAGAGTTTTGCGTGATGAAATAGCCTTGAGGTTTTACCATATCAATAGTGTAGCTTAGATAGATTGAGAGGTGGTACATAAGGGTTGTCTATTTAACTGTATTACAGATGCATCCTTCAGCAAAGTCAAGAACCGAGCAGTGGGAGCTTGGTGTTTATTTCTGGTTTACAAGACAAAATATATTTATATGAAATATTTGACAACCACCTCCCCTCTACAAGCAGAGTTGTGTGATATTGTATCAACAATGCATCGTCTATCCAGATTGGGAGTAAGGAAATTCACGATCCTTTTTATTTAGTTCTAGTTGTTACCTTCCTAGCGCTTAAACAAAAGGCTTGTTTGGAAGTCCGTAATGAAGTTCGGGATGCTTTAGGAATAGCTCAGTCTTTTCACAATATTAGCTTTAATATGGTTAGTAGGGTTAAGGTACAAGAGGCCCATCAGTTGGCCCATGATGTATTAAGATCAATTCCCTAGCAATAAAATGTCTCTTATTTGATTTAAAAAAAATCTAGCCTTCTAGACTAGAATATGCATTTTATGTGCTGACGTTGAAGAGGAAAAATGAAAGTGAATTACCCTACTTAATACCTCTAGTGGACTTGAAAAAAATCTATTGATTTTCCATCGACTGAAATAGAAAACCAAACTGAGGCGATAGGACATTCTCACAAAACAATCATGAAATCCAAATTTGAGTAATATGATTTTTAAGAAAGTCCAACTTACATAATCAAATGATTTCATTAGATCTCACTTAATGGCACATATATGATTCCTAGTTATTCTATTCAAAATATGCATCATTTATAGAAATAAAATGACATTACCAAAGAATTTTTTCCTTCAGTGAGAGTCGCTTATTTCAGATAGGATAATTTATGAATTAGAATTATTAGAATCTTAGAGAAAACCTCCATATTTTCTCCCTAAATGCCAACTCTTAATCTCTATACATCAGACATCCACCGACATCACCTCCGCTGAGGATTGATGCCCTGCTCGACCAGCCGTTGCATGCCGCGACCTCACCGCCAATTCCTGGCCAACGCTTTTGCTAGCGCCACCAGCTGCTTCCCCGCATGACGTGGCCCGGACACTGATCACCGGCTAGCGCTGCAGCCAGCGTTGCCGCCTGAACCATCGGTCGCCCCACCATTTGAAGTGGTCTCTCTGTCGCCTCCCACAACTGTCCCGCCACTTGCAACCTGTGTTCCGCGCCAGACTCTCCGCCGACTCCAACTCCGATGCCACCTCCTGTGACCGACTTGCCCTCTTCCCGAGAGAGTGCTCGCGATCATTGACCTCCTGCTTATCTGGATGACTATGCTTCTCTAAATCTGCTGTTAAACCTCTCCCCCTGCTACAGTCACTCGTGCGTGATCACTATCCTCAGGTGTTCTCCATCCTTTAACTGACTATGTAAATTGTGATAATTTTTTAGCACGCATTCTAGGTTTTTGGGTGCAGTAACTTCTAATGCAGATCTCACCACTTACTATGAGGCATCGAAGCATGCTCATTGGCATGATGCTATGGCTGATGAAATTAATGCTCTTGAGAGAAATAAGATATGGACCCTGGTTTCTCTACCTCTGGATAAGATTGTGATTGGATGAAAATGGGTTTATCCTACCAAGTTCAAGTCTGATGGTACTATTGAACGTCCCAAATATCATCTAATGGTTCTTGGAAATCGTTAGATTGGAGGAATTGACTATACTAAAACATTTGCTCCTGTTGCGGAGATGAGTTCAGTTCGCCTATTTTTATATGTTGCAGTCATTCGTGGTTGGGAACTTCATCAAATGGATGTGCATAATGCTTTTATACATGGTGATCAGCATGAAGAGGTGTCTATGCGCCCTACCCCCAACTATCCTGTGCCCTCTGGACAGGTATGTTGCCTTCAGAAATCTCTTTATGGTTTTCGACAAGCTCCTCGCAATTGGTTTACCAAATTGGCCCAGGCTTTACGCGCATTTGGATTTGTTCAGAGTAAAGTAGATTACTCTCTTTTTGCTTTCTCCTGTGGCTCAGTTTCTATGCAAGTGCTTGTCTATGTGGATGATTTGGTTATTGCTGGTAGTTCTTCGTCGCTCATATCTGAATTCAAGAAATATGTGAGGTCTTGTTTTCACATGAAAGATCTTGGTCCACTTAAGTATTTCTTGGGTATAGAGATTGCTAGAATACCGGATGAGATATTTCTTTCACAACAGAAATATGCCCTGGATATTATATTTGACACAGGTTTATCAGCTTCTAAACCTGATTTTCCTATGGAACAACAGCACAATCTTGCGCGTGTTGAAGGTCCCCTTTACGATAATCGTGAACAGTATCAGCGCCTGGTTGGTCGGCTCATTTATCTTATCATCACTCTCTTGAGCTTAGTTTTTCAGTTCATAAGCTTGCTCTGTTTATGACATCTCCATGTGTCCCTCACTGACAAGCTGCAATTCGAGTTCTCACTACTTGAAGAGTCATCCTAGTCCGGGTTTATTTCTCTCTTCAAGCAGTTCTTTACAGTTGATTATTTATTGTGATTTTGATTGGGCTGCATGCCCTATTATACAGCGCTCTCTTTCTGGGTACTTTTTTATGATCGCTGATTCTCTGGTTTCATGGAGAACCAAGAAGCAACCTACTGTTTTTCATTTTTTTTTTGCTGAAGCAGAGTATCATGTCATGACTGTTACTTGTTGTAAGTTGTTGTGGCTTAAGTCTTTGCTTTGATATTTAGGTGTTTTGCATTCTGCTCCTATGCAATTTTTTTGTTACAGTCAATCTGCTATTCATATTTCGGAAAATCCAGTGTTCCATGAACGTACGAAGCATATAGAGGTTGATTGACATTTCGTCTGTGATCTTGTACAATCTGGTACCATTGTTACTGATCATATCCGCACTTTTGATCAACCTACAAACTTGTTCACTAAATCTATATCACAAAATCGATTTCATTCACTACTTGGCAAGTTGGGCATTTCTGATCACTATGCTCCAACTTGAGAAGGGGTATTAAGGAATATAAATAGTACTTGTAATTGTAGTTAGATTTTCTTTTCTTTTCTTTTTATGTATAGGTCTTTTGTACCTTTATATAATGTACCTTAGATCATGAATACAAACACACATTGTTCTCATTATTTTCTACACCTGCATATGATCAATATATTTTCAAATTAAAATGTCGGTAATGATTAATATTTAATCCATATGCTCTTATGGGATGAAATAGTTTTAAATTGTGACCTTATATATTAACAAGAGTGAAGTTTGAGTCAATAAAATTAAGAATATCGTGCTAAGTTTGTGAATGATGAATCTATAATCGATAAACAAATGACATATATAGGCGAAAGGAAGAAGGTTAGTGGGTGCCCAATCCCTAATTTTTAAAATTGAGTAAAGTATCAAAATAACCATGCTTTTAGACTAAAAGTGTCAATATAACTTTATAAATTGAGAAAATGTCCAAATAATCCTCCCTTTATGATGTATGTGTCAATATAACCCTGAAAGCCGTTGACTACAATAGTCAATGCATGAATTGGCTGGATTTTAATGAAATGACAATTTTACCCATGCTAAAAAATGATTAAAAACATATTACCCCTCCCCTTATCTTCTTCCTTCTGCCGCCTTACCCCTTTCCTTATTCTCCTTCCTTCCATCACCATCTCGCCGCTCTATTCTTTCCCTCGGCTGCTTCTCCATTTTCCCCTCCGCGCCATTCTTTCTTTGCGCCACTATTTTCCCAATTCCACCTCTCGATTTCGATCTGCAGGTGGATCTGGGTCGAACGTGCCACTCGTTCTATGAACTCCACCTGGTCGTCTCCGATTCGATCGGAAAGCCAGGGAATGAAAGCTCATATTCGAGCAACACCCAAATGGGCCACCGGCGTCGTGGTAAAAAAAACCAATCTTTTTCACCACTGCCGTTGTATCATGGTGGTTCTTCCTTTTTGCCGGCTTCTGTTTTGCTGAAGAAAATGCCACTGACCAACATCTGTCTTCTTCTTCTACCCCTATCAATCACAGTCATATCTTGTTGAATTCAAATATTGTTTGCAAGCCAAACGACTGATTTTGCAAGGTTAGGGTTGTGGTCGTGGTGGTTAGAGATGGAAATATCGTCCACATTGTCGTTCACTGTGGCGTTGAAGACGGCGAGGATGTCAGAATCAAAGCAGTCGGTGTTCATTCATTAGTCTTTTTTATGTTCACATAATTTAACTTGTTTGTAATATACCGCATAAAATCATCATTAGTTTTAGATACAAGAAAAAAAAAGGGAAGTAAAAGAAATGAAAGAGAAAAATAAAAAGGGTAAAAAAGGAATACCCATTACTCAATCATATATCACACTTGGTACCTTTGGTTCTTAGGTGCCTCATGGGATAAGGCAAAGGCATTATTGCGGTCTTTTTTAGCTGCTCCAAAGGTACAGAAAAGTACCCAAATAAAATGATGCAAAATCATAGCCAAGAATCTATTATTTTGTCTTTTTTTCTTTGAAACTTTGTTTATTCTGAAAAGAGTTTGTCCTCATTACTCTTTTTTTTAAAATTATATGGGGGTGTTTATTTGGATCCCCTATCCATCAAAATAATAATTGTAGTATGAGTACATTAATTTAGTTCAAGAATTGACTTGAATCTCTGTGAATGTTAATCAAAAGACAAACCTAATTACCATATTTGACACTGTATGAAAGGAAGTCTTGGAAATGATTCCACTTTAATTACCTCCACCCCTGGTGTTAGTAAGTTAAAAGCGTCTAGACTTCCAAAAGTTCCTATCATGTTTATATGGACGAAAACTACATAGATTGAAGTTCATGTAGTTTCAACCGAGTTTTGTACAGATCTGAATTTCTGTCGGACTTGAATCTTTCTGAATTGTAGGGTTCAATTTTGCGGGTTCCCTTTTATCCGCTCACGTGTCCTCACACACTACTCTACATTTGCACCTGTGTGTTATTTTGATTTGAGGTTTTTCATTGATCTGCATATACCTCGAATGAATCCTGCAAATGAAAACAAAAATCAGCAATAACTGTTCTCGCCATCAATTCGTAACTCTGGCACACCCAGCCTATCTAATAGTAAAAGGCCTTTACATTTCCGATCCATCTGTTCATAGTCCACTAAAACTTCTGGTTCTGAAATTTGGTTGGCTCTTTTTGCTAAGTAATCCGCCACTAGTTTACCTTGTCGCAATGCATGAATTAGTGGAATTGAAGAGCATAACTCACTAATTTGACAGACAGGTACATACAAAGGCCATGAAGCTTTTAGTGGTGATTGGATAGATTCAATTGCCATACTGCAATCATATTCGATGATAGCGTTTTGAATATTTTGAAAAAGAAATAGTTTGTCCTCATTACGTATACATATATCCTGAAAAAGAAATAAAAATTCCAGGTAGCTAAAAACATATACTAATTTAGCAAAAAAATGATACTCCCTCCGGGGTTTTTTTTAAAAAAATATTGACACTCTTTCCTCTTTTGTTTGGTCTTTTAATATTGACACTTTTCCTTTTTGGCAAAATTAAGATTAATTTCATTCACTCAATTTACTTTTTACTCTCCCCATACAATTTCCTTCACACATTTTATATTTTTTTTATAAGCGTGCCAATTTATTGGTGCCAATTATTCTATACCAGATGGAGTACACGCTTTAGCAAGTTGGTTCCTCAAAGTTTCATGGAAAATGCTTACATGATATGATTTTAAATCCATATATCGTTTTCATCGAAGCATTTAAAAAAGGCGGTCAATATGGAAAAGGTTAGAAAAAGTACATTATGGATAATGCATGCACCCAACGACAAATTTTTGGCTTGCAAAAAGAACCAATAAAACGAGTAGCTTGATGGGAAAATATAATTAAAATGAGTAATTAATTTATGCATTTTTATCTGCGAAACCATTTAATTATTAATGTCAACATATTGAAATTCGACCTTTTTAATGAAATGAATTTATATTATTTAAACTCTATTTGATGATACTAAATATTAACCATATTCAGAATTGACAGTTAGTTGTTGATGTTTTATTTAACTGATTTAATTTTTTTAAAAATTAAAATTAATCATTTCACTTTATAATTGTGTGATGAATTGACGTTACAACTATTTTATACAACATATAATAGTTAATATTAAAAAATTACAAATCTAAAAAGATACTCACGTCAGTTTTTCTTGAAGGACCTTTTTATATCGTCTATATGATAATAATTCGTATAATAGTGATAAACCCATTTTAAGAATAATCTTTTTAAATTAAATTGGAAATAGTCACGTATAATTTAACTTTTATATGGATACAGGGGCATCAATATCCCACTATTGGTGTGAAGAATTTAAATATGAGGTCAGACATTGATAGAGAATAGTGTCTGAAAAGTAACTATGCAATTTAGGCTGAGACAGAGGGAGTATACATATAGTACAATGAGATATTTATGGTTTTAAATATCTCTTTAGAAATATATTTTTACAAGTTATGTTTGATTATATATAGTAAAGAATTACAATCAATAGCATATTATAATATTGTTATGTTAACAAGTTGTGATTGATTATATATAGTAAAAGAATAAAAATCAGTAACATATTATAATATTAGTATGTCATTTTTAGATAAATTTGGTCTTGATTAGTCAAAATGACTTCAATATCTCCGGTTGACAGAAAGCAAACAATTTTTATTATATGGTGCTTGGGATTAGAGCATGCATTTCGCTAATTATAGAATGCATGTGTTTGGTCAAAGTGATCGTGGATCTAATCTAACTCCCCCGTTTACGTTTTCTAATTATTTTTACTGTTCATATATGCGTTTCCACGTTGTGTGTAGTTGACAAGCTGTTGGAAGTCTAACTAGGGCCTAGTGAATGGAGACGTTATGTGTAATAATTTGTTTGAAATCTAACTGCACTTAATATATGGATTCAATGACAGAAAGAATAGACCAATATAGAAGAGGTGTCTGATGATCAAAGGAAAATCAAGTGCAGTTAGATACACCTTATCGGTGTGGAGCTCAAGTGGGAGACTCATCTCACTCACTCTCAGTGAACCAGCCATGTGAAATTTTATCTCACTATGTAATAGTTAGACTTTTCTCATTTTAGTTATGGTCTTCTAGTGTTTATCAGTTCATCACGTGTAATAGAATATACCAGTATCAGGGGCGGAGGTACATAGGGGCTGGAGGGGGCTCCACCCCCGCCAAGCAAAAAAAATTGGGTATTTTTAGGGTAATTTTTTTTATTTTAGCCCTCTCCAATATAGGTAAAATTGACGATTTTTTCCCTTTGCATATCAGCCCCCGCCACGAATTTTTTCTGGCTCCGCCCCTGACT
>JAULKK010002898.1:0-10524 GCA_032355705.1 Rubia peregrina
GAAATCCTCGTAGTCATAAGAATACATTTCCATGGAGTGTACAGAACATGAGAGGAGTTAACCCAAAAATTTCTACCCATTCCATGAACATCAGTGATTCAGTCAAGCAGTTAAACAGAAGCAATGAAGCTTTGCTAGTGATAGGCAGAAAGCAATTAAAGAAAAAGTAACTGCTTTTCTTCAAGCTGTTATTCTGAAGGATGTAACGTATCTAAAAAGGTTAACATACCCTACGATGTTAAAAAAGGCAGACAAGGGATGAAGAATGTGTATAGATTTCACTGATATAAACAAGGCATGCCCAAACGATTGTTATCATTTGCCTAAGATAGATCAACTAGTCGAAGCACTTTCAGGATACGAAGTCCTAGCCTTATTGGATGCGTATAAAGGATACCACGAAATACTGATGAAAGCAGCGTTCATAACAAGCTTTGGAATATTTTTTTATGTGAAAATATGTTGATGATATGGCTGTAAAAAGTAGAAAGATAGCAACTTAGCAGAGGATTTGAAAGAGACATTGAACATGCTAAGTGAGATCGGCATCAATCTTAATCCTAAGAAATGCATAATTGGAGTAGGTTTAGGTAAATTCTTAGGATATAGAATATCCTCAAGGGCAATCAAGGTCAATCTACAAAAATACAAGATATAGTTAACCTCCCTCGACCGAGAACTGTCAAGGAAGTATAATTATTAATGGGATGTTTGGCATCACTCAGTAGATTTGTTTCAAAGAAAGCTGAGAAACATTTCCCACTCTTCGAAGTCCTGAAGAAGGTACAGAATTTTAGCTGGAACTAGGAAAGTCAAAAGGCATATGACTCCTTGATGAAATAGCTCCAAACATTGCCTACATTGAATTAACCAATCTCAGGAGAAACCCTATATCTATATTTGGCAATTTCAAAGAACACGGTTAACTTAGTTCTAATATGACAAGAAGGCCAAAAATAGATACCAGTATACTAAATAAGTAGAACACTAAAATGTAGTGAGAGAGCATACATGCCAGTCGAGATGCTAATTCAAGCTTTGGTATACTCAGCAAGAAGGTTGTAAACCTATTTCCACAGTCATTGGATAGTTGTCTATACTCATCACCCAGTCAAGAACATGTCGAGCAAGCCAGAAACATCTGCTAGGATGACAAAGTGGGCTCTTGAGTTAGGGAAATATGAGATCCAGTTCTAACAACGAATTACAATCAAGGTATAGGCCTTAGAAGACTTTATCGCAGAGATGGCGAGCGAAGATGCACAAGATGAAAATGCACACCAAAATCTTGGAATCAACAAAGACAAATCTAAGTGGGAGGATGTAGCATGGAAACTGTTTGTGGATGGCACATCCACCAAATAAGGTTGATGTGCGGGACTACTATTAGTCAACCCAGAAGGAGGGGAGCACATATATTCAATTCATTTCGACTTTCCACTCACCAACAATGAAACAGAATATGAGGTTTAGATCTTACAATCAAAATGAAGGTAAAATATCAAGGCATTCAGTGATCCACGGATAGTGGTTCAGCAAGTGCGAGAAGACTACAAAGTGTGAGAAGAGCAGGTAGTAAAGTATTTGGGAAAAGATTCACAACTTGAATACTTCGATATTCAACATGTACCAAGGAGTGAGAAATAGGAACATGAAAGCAAACGCCTTGAGCAAGCTAGCTATAGCTGGATTAAATTCATTGTTCGTCCACAATGATGTGAAGGTGGAAGTCATCCCAGTCAGAAGTACGGTAACTAAAACTGTGTCAATAGTAAAAACCGAAGAAGTAATCTGGATGACACCATTGATAGAATACTTTGTAAGAGGGAAGTTGCCAACAGACAAGATACAAGCCAGAAAATTAGAGTTGCGATCTCACAACTACGCTTACAAAGAGGGAACCTTATAAAAAATGCTTCTTGACTCCATGGATAAATTGTATAGGCTCGTCACAAGTAAAGAAAGTCCTAAGGGAAGTGCATAAATGATTGTGTGGAATGCGTCAAGGCTCTTGAATGATCGTAAAGAAGATTATTCGAGTAGGGTTCTACTGGCCGAGTCTGTTCAACGATGCATACAACTTTGTGCTCAAATCTAAATGTTTTCAGATCAACACTCCAATATCGCACAAACAACAAGTTATTTTAACAGGAATATATGGAGTTTGGCCATTCGATAAGTGGGGAATTGATCTAGTGGGACCTTTTCCAAAGAGTAATGGCAATGCAAGATTCTTTATAGTCGCGATTGACTACTTCACCAAATGGTGGAAGGGAAGGCTCTGTTAAGGGTAACAACAGAGGTAATAAGAAAACATTTCTGGCAGAACATAGTTTGTCGCTTATGGGTGCCACAAACTATCATCACAGACAATGGCATGAAATTCACTAGCAGAGTCTTTATAGAATGGTTCTCAAAGTTAGGGATTAAGCATACATGTATGGATGCATCGTAATGATGGCATAACATAAATCTCCAAAGAAGATAAATCATACTTCAAGCACAAATATTCATAGGAATTAAGATGAGAGAATCTAAATCTCAAAAGGCCAAAAATCTAATCATGAATACAAATACACCCCATGTTTAATAAACTATTCCCTGGAAAATAGATCCATGGAAAATATTAAGTTAAATGCCATAGATCTAGGAAAATAATAGAAAGAAAGAAAAGGAAATGAAAGGAAACGAGAAGAAGAACTCTGGAGAGAGAGAGAGAGAGAGAGAAATTTTCCCTCTTCCTTCTACCTAGAGAGAGAAATAAAATCTACATTATGTCTACTTATTTAACCCTAGAAGACTAAAGGTTCCTATATATAGAAGTGGGAAATTGGACCCAGAAATAGGCCCAAACTAGGCCAAAAACCCTAGTATGTGCAATTGGAGCGAGAGGTGGTCCGTGTCATGGCCCGTGTCATTCGTACCATTGCGAGATGCCAAGCCTGACCCGGACCGTATTGGTTATGCTGGCGAGGGATGTCGGGCCTAGCATGAACCGTGCTGGTCGTGCTGGTGCATTCCAACGGCTCTAGCACTAGACATTCTGTTTTGTGCCGGCACTTCATATTATCCAGCTCGAGATTTCAGCCAGATCCTCCTTTTGCTCCTTATGATCCACACCATGTATCGTTAGACGCACTCCATCGGCTGGATGCTCATTTTTCTTAGTATCTCGTTGCGCCCCGCATCATTCTTCATATCCCGCTTCCATACTTAGCCAATTTTTAGTCAAAAGTGACTTGGAGTGAAACGGCCAGCCGAAATAGGGTACCCCCATGTGCCATGATTTGACACAGCTCGTGCCGGTTGATACTAGTCATGCCAAGGCTTCCTGGCACAGGCCATGTTAGCTGATGTGGGACGTGCTAGCCTCTGTTTTGTGCCAAGCTAGTCTAGTTTGTGCCAGTCGCTGCTAGTTCAGTTGCTAATCATCTTTGCTCCGCTACGGATGAACCGTTAGTCCGATATGAGAGTTCTTATAGTCCATTTCATAGCACTCAAGAATAAGAATCCAATGGTACAATTCTCAAGTGCTTATTCTTTTAGGATATTTCCTTGAACTCTGTGCAACTCTCGGACAATAATTCTTTTACTTTGGACTTGGCCTTTGTGAAATCTGAATCCACCTTTCTTGGTCCCAATTCATCTACTACAATGATTTAAGGTTTTTGTCCTTCAAATATACTACCGCCCTTTTGGGTGGCCTTCAAATCTCCTACCATGAATTAAGGTTCGTGGCCTTTTACAAAAGATAGTAAAGAGAAATACTCACGAGCCACCTAATGATGAGATGAAAAAGAAGATCTAGGTTCCCGTGAATATAAAACATCCATTAGTTCTAATTAAGTCTAAAAAACTTAATATTTAGACAAGAAAACCAATAATAGTCATCTAAACCCTTTGTCGTGCAAACCTAAATAAAACTAGCAATCAACTAAACAAAAGATGATAATAAATGTGTTAAATGCATTGGCTAACGCATGCTATATGGTGCACATCACATGTTTTTTGTAAGTTCCTTATAAAATTCTCCTGATTGCATGCCCCCTATAGATGCACCCAACGAGGACTGGAATGACAGGTCTCACACCTGGAAACTTTTAGTGGCAAACCTATTGTGATATTCCGCGAGACTTTCATCACTTCGTTGGGATATGTTGTTTAGGTCCGCAATTGTTTTTGTGAACTTATGATTTTGGTAGAAGCTCCTCTAAAACAAATCCGACAAATGTGCCAAAGATTTAACGGTTCCACTCGGTAAGTCTTCGTACCATGTGATAGATGTCCCCGATAAGAAGATAGGGAAGAATTTACACACTAACTCTATATCCACATCGCGAAATCTCATACTATTGTGATAGGAATGCAAGAATTCCTTCGGGTCTGTGGTTTCATCATAGATTTTAACATGAAAATGTAACTTGAAGTCCTTTGGCATCTTAAAATCATGAAGATGTGGCATCAATGGTGACTTATCTACATCATCGTCTGCCATGATCTCCCTTAACTCATCCTCATACTTGAGGCTCTCCTGCACTTGACTTTGTGTTTCTCTTACCTTCACGGATTTTGGATTTATAGTAGTTAAAAACTTATTGTGCTAACTTTCCATGTTCGCCTCCAAGAATGTTGCGAACGCTGTCTTTCTTTTTCTTGGTTTAAATTAGGAGATTCTGCTTCCTTATCATCATGCTCTGTATCTTCCTTATTGTGTTCCCTTTCTTTACTAGGAATAACACTTGATCTTGGCTAGGATGAATGCTCTTGTTGTGTCCCATTTTTATTCTTATGTCTGGTGATTATGGATTTTCTAACTTCCAGTAAACATCATTGTTTACTTGAAGGACTTTAGAATGATTTTTTTATTCCCCACAGTCGACACCAGTGATGTGGTAATCCAATCAAATAACACCCTTTTTGTTCAACCTAAAGTATTCTATCTTGCAAAATAGATCCCCGAAGTAATTTGGGGGAAAATACTCTGACGATCAAGTTAGTCTTTTCCTTAAAGAACTTGAATTTCTCAGTATCATCTTCCTACCCTGAGCCAGTGTTACTCTCCCTGTATTTATAGCCTATCCTGATCATGGTTCCACATTGTTAGGGCTTGGGATCGTGGATCGCATCATGATCACTATCTTTTCATTTTGTGTCTATGTGATTGTCTTCATTCTATCTTTCTCGATTTACAGTTGGGTCCACAATCACCATGTTCCACCTTTATTGGTTTGCGGTTGACTTGAAATTCGGGAAGAATGGCCTTGACTATTCGTGGATCGAGATTGGGCCGAGCCTTAGGAGTCAGCAGCTTTTAGTTGTTGGGTTAGGTATACACCAGTAATGACTGGGAGAACTTTAGCGGCTCTGAAGAAATTTCATCTATCTTTAGATGGGTTTGTTATTAGGTTTCTTATCACTGGTGAAAGGGTGTGGAACCCACTCACTGGTTATTTTAGTGTATATGAGCAGTTTTTTCTCTATGGGTTGACCATACTCGTCTTGGATTTCGTGAAGGATTTATTAGATGCTTACAGGATTTATCTTGCCCAGCTTCATCCAAGGGGTATGGCCATGATGAGTGGATATGTATAGGTATGTAAACATTCTGATAAGATTGTGGGGGTGGGTGACTTTACCAGATATTTACATCTACGAAGTGTGGAAAGGGGAAGAATGTTTACATTGTATCCCAATGATCCCAAGGTTCTACTTGTGAAGGATTTTCCCAACTTGGAAGGAGAGGTATTTTAATAGTAAGGATATGGGAATTAATTCAATTCATTTTTTGAACTCCGGCGCTCCCTTCGATAGTCAATTTGACAAGATAGGATAATTAACAAAGGAGAGCAAGGTTTTAATAGATTTGTCTCTGTATTTTGTGAAGATAATCAGGCCTAGGGTAAAGCAAGGTTATTGTTTTAAACATTGTTAATGAAGTTTGTGTATTTACTTTTACTGGGTTTGTCATGTTTTCTAGTTGTCTTTCATTAATGGGTATCAGTCTTTGTGTAGTGATGACGCTATCGAGAATTGACCCCTCCAGACCTAATAACGGATGAAGGGGAGCTGAATGGCAGTACACCAAAGCTCAGTTGAACGCTCGGTTGAATGGGAAACTAAAGACCGGTGAGGGGTCGGGCATTGTTGCTAGCAAAGTAAATGTCACCCGTTGGACTGGTTCCACACACGGGGGGCTCTAGGCGATGTGGTGGGGTAGCCAATAAAGGTGGTGCCTCTCTTCAACCCATGAAGAGTGGGAAGGGTGGAAAGGTCACGAGAATGCTTGCTCCTAAGGGATTGGCTCTAATGGACTTGAAGGATCTTGTTGTATTCTTTGGCTCAGTGGCCGAGGTATGATGATTCTTTTAAAGTAAATTATACTATAGGTGTTATAATTGTTAATAAATGATTTGTTTTCTTTCACTTGGGTGGTGCTATAGTGGTCATAACTTAGAGGACATTTAGTTTTACTGAGGTGGTGATGGGCTTTCATGAGCGTGGTTAAGTTAGAAGAGTAGTTGAAGCAATCCGAGGAGGCTACACCAAAAACTTTGAGTGATCAGAAGGACCAGGTGAACGTAGTGTTGGTCGAGAAGCCAAGTTGTGGAGTGGGGGTCCTGCGGATACAAGGCACCCTCTGGTTTTAGTAAACAAATTGATGAAAACAAGAGGTTTTTATTATTTCTCTTCTGAAATGTATTTCAAAATTGTGAACGTGAAGTGGGGCATGCATGGGAGAGCATACGTGCCAAGAACTCTACTTTGCATATTCGGAGATTAGAAGATTCTAGAACTACTGCTAAGTCTGGGTGGATGGTAACTGGGAGTTGGATGAGGTTTTTGCTCGGAAGGTTGCTAATGATTGTCATCATTTGCTTCATGTGGAAGAGTTGGAAAATATGACTCCAAAGCCTTCATTGACGACTTGAAAAGTATGAGATAGATTAGTATGAAGAGGAGGTGGCTAGGGAAGTGAATGGTCAACTAATATAGATGTGGAGCATCCGCAATATCATAATCAGTCTTCTGAGACGTTTGGTTATACCAGCAAGTCTAAGGGAAACAGCATATGAAGGCGACTAATAACGTTGCCAAAGGGGAGGGTAGTGGGTAGGAGAGGGGTCCTCGTGTAGCTTAAACTATGTGTTTTTATTCTTTTGTGAAGGTGTTGGTTGAGGACCCTGGGGTTGTCGTATTAATTAATAAACATGAGTGCTACCCAACCAAATATAGAAATTTATAGTGTTGCTCCCTTACTCACATCTAACAACTAAAGAGTAGATAAAAGTGAGTTATTGTGTCATCCACGGAGATCTAGAGTTTTAAGAGATATATTCAAAAAGTTCACACATAGGTGTCACCTTGTATGTGTGTCGGGAGTAGAAAACATGGGAGGTTTTTGGTTTGAAAAGATTACTCTATCAACGACAAACACGAGATAAAGTTTTTATTGAAGGCCTTGGGGCATTTTCATCATATTATTACGTATAATATTTGATCCTCGACTCCTATTCACATGTAAGACATGTATTCTATCTAATGCTTTATCACACGATGTAGAGAGGATGATTCCCCAGGAGCTCCCTTGGTCGGTCACATTGTGGTTCCGCCCCCTCCTGAAAATATCACCTCCTCTATGTATAGCTAGAGGTCCTCTTTCACTAGCACCTCTAGCCCTCACTCCCGGGATTAATAAACTCGTGAACGCACGAAGTCAATTAAACCCAGGAGTAGCATGAGTCGCCGAGACCTACACACGAATACCCATCATAAACTCATATTGTGCCACTTAAGACATTAGTACCTCATGATAACTCTAGTGGCATTCCCCGTCTAGTTTATACGAACTCAAGATATGATCTTCGGGCATTGTTCTACAACCCCAATCGACTCAATAACGTCACCCGACCCATTTTTTGAAAATAATCAGACTAAGCTAAAACATCTAAGAAACATAAATACTATCATAAATAACATTAAAAATTTGGAGGATAATATTTATAAGTTCGCTTGGACTACGCTATTACAGTTCAGCAACATTAACATCGTCATCAATATGAAAAAGATAAATATCAACATAAAGCTCAACGATTCCAACAATAACAAACAAAACTACATTTTTTAAATCAAAACATCCATAGTGGTGGATGGGGAGGGTTTATTAGGTCTCCCCGGCCTTAAAGACAGAAGAAAAGAAGGATATACAGACAGATGACGGGTTACTAAATTAAAATGATCTACTATGGTTAAAGAGTGGGTATGTTTCCTCCTAAATTACCTCCACCCCCTGTGTTAACAATTTGGAGGCCAAATACCCAATAATAACCATATATCAAAAACGAAAAGGTGCTCCTAAGTAATTTAGGGGTCTATGGTCCAATAAATGAAAAGGACCAAAAAAGGTACAGAAAATTTCCATGAACATTTCATGCCGAGAGAAGTTGCTCCATAGTTTCGAAAGAGTCCATGAATTTCCTCGTTTTGGTTTGAGTCCCTCATATTTCGATTTAACAGTTCCGCGTTTCATATCTTGAAAAATCAGGGCATTCGCTGGTTTGAGTTGGAGCCCAAACAAAACAACATTCAACTGTTCATGTAATATGAAAAATAATCCTCAATAAATTACCAAACATCATCAATATGAAAAATAAACATCAACAAATTTGGCACATAAACATAAATATTAACTAATTTGACATAAGCTTCAAGGGTTCCAACAATAACATACAAAATATTAGCCAACAGCTCATGTAATATCAATAATAAATCTCAACAAATTGTCCGACAACATCAACACAAAAAAAAATGAACATCAACAAATTTGTATCGTGTAAATAAACATCAATTGAAATGCCATAAATTTCAACAGTAACATTACAAAAGCATTGAAAACCAGAAGCGATACTCTATTCTGTCTTCAACAACAGGTACTCATCTTGAACAATTAACGGAACAAAGGAAACACAGCAATACTCATCAACACAAACATGCAAAAGAAAATTTTAATCAAAAGTTAACAAAACCCCAACCTCAACTAGCATAGACTACAAAAGATTAAAAAACTTAAATCAAAATTTTAAAACAGATCGAAATACCTTGACACTACCAAATAAACAACCTCTAGCACCAATTTTTTAGCACCAATTTTTTGACACCGATTTTTGAAAATTGGTGTCCCAAATTTTTTTAGCACCGATTTTTTATAATTTAGCACCTGTTTTTAGAAAATCGGTGTTAATTTTTTAAAAATTGGTGCTAAATTAGCACTGGTTTTCAAAACATCGGTGATAATTTTAAAAAAAATGGTGCTAAAATTTTTAAATTCAATATTCCCGCCAAAAATTTTAAAATATTCACTAAAATTTAGCACCAGTTTTCAAAAAATCGGTGCTAAAAAAATTTAAACTCAATCTTCCCGCCAAATTTTAAAAAACAGTGCTAAAAAATTTAAAATTCAACCTTCCCGACAAATTTTAAAAAAAATTGGCAAAATTTTAAAATTCAATTTTCCTGCCAAAAATTTCAAAATAATTCGTTAAAATTTTTAAAATTTTTGCAAAAAAATTCACGAGATGGGCGCAACCGCTCTAAGCTGAATTATTTTTTTCTTAACTTTCAAAATCGTTCACTTCCTTTGTTGACTTTAACTATAACTAGGTTGAATTAAACTAATCAACGATCAAACTTTATTGACCTAATATAAATAAGAATATAAATGTTTGAATAACAAAAATCATATATTTTGAAGCAATGGATAATAGGGAAACACAATTTTGGGCCACAATGTAATTTTCCAAAATTGTGTACAAGTAATCAATGTTGACTTTCGAGGCCCTTCCATTCACCCATGACAAAGTCTTGTGCGAGACCGTCTCACAGCGAGACCAAGGATTAATGTGTAATATTATGAACTTGAATTTGAGATGGGGTTTCAAATATAATTTAAGGAAGTTTGGGAGAGTAAGGAGGGATTTGGGGTGCAAATACCACTTTTTGGGGGTGCTGAGCATAAATAATATGAGAATTAATGATTTCGGGTCTTAAGAATCTCGCGGGTCAAGAATCCGGGTCGTAAAATCTCACAGATCAATTTTACTCCCCATTTTCGCGCAATGCGCGCCTTTTTATTGTCAGACTTGATGTTTTATTTCCAGTACTTGATGTTTTAATCAAACATTGTGATGTTATACAAGAAGTCACTCTTTATACTAAAGCCATGTGTTTATAGTTGAAACTTGATCTTTTATTATAAATATTGTGTTTATATGTTGAAGTTTTCACACTTTACTTATTTTGACACTAGTTTGTGGTATTTTACATCTTGATTTTTAATTTTTAATTTATACTTTCATTATGATCGGTGTATTAATTTTTCAACTTGTAGATTTAAAAGTTAGTAGTGATGTTTCTTTTTATTTACCAATAGATTTTTATTTAATTTATGTCTTGATGTTTCAATAGTGTGAATTATTTTTAAAATTTAATATTGATGATTTATTTTTTAATATTAGTGTCACATTTTGA
>JAULKK010002909.1:0-10523 GCA_032355705.1 Rubia peregrina
CTATCTACTTTCTAGTAGTATAGCCGCAACAAGGGCATAAATACTATCTTTGAGAGGCACGGCGACGGCCTCCCAGTAACATGTTTCAAAAATACTATTGGTTCATAGGTAATTTATCATTGATGGGTTACTTAGAGGTATTATCTATGTTGCCGTAGATGCAAATTGGGATTACGTCCTCTGTCGGATCTACTAAGGAAGCTTATATAATCTTGTAAATTTATTTTTAAATTCATTATATTTTCCCTAAATATAGGATGTGTAACTAATATGTTCATCTTTGTTTTATGGGATCGGCAATTGGGATTAGCCAACTAGAGGATGAGGTTCAAGGGTAATCTATCTCTACCCCTCCACCCTACATCAACGCGAGTCAAGGACTACCGAGGTGAGATAAATCCTAGGCACTCTTTGGCTAGGCTCTAAGGGATAACTGGGATACATGGCTAATGGGGACACTTAACTAGTTGCAAGTGTCCGTTCGACCATGTGATGATGAGGTATAGTATACCACTGGCATGAAGAGTTCCTACCCGCTATACTTGCTCACTTTCAAGTTGGGCATCCTTATGGGGGCGCTGTATTTGCGACACTGAGATCACCTTCACCGTAGCTTCCCATATGGTGCAGATATGATAACTGTAGGAATCTTCGCCAGGTCGGATTAGCTTAGGACTTCAGTTTCTACTTATTTACTTTGTACGTAGTAGTCTTTTTTCTATTCTTAATTTTTTTGAATGTTTAAGCTAGATTATACTACTTAAACAAGCGTGAAGAGATACAAATTATCCTTTTGCTTTCCTTACGAGATTTTGTAGGCTCTATATATGACTTCTGAATTTTGTGCATATCAACTTCAAATGTATTTTTTTATGGGGCACTGCCCTTTGTTTTCATTCATGCTTATTGCTATCTTAATTTTGTTTCTAGTTGGACATTTTATTTCGACATCTTTTCTTGATAGGCATGTTCTATTTATGAATCTACTTTGAATTGTGTGAGGTAGTTACTTTTGTTTCACGTACCTGGGGGTGAACATACCTTATTTATGGTGACATAATCTTGTAATGTACTGGTGATGTGTGTTCGGAACGGTTCACTTGATCACCCTCGCATAATCCTGCCTATTCGAGGCTTTTCTATTTGTCATGTGGCTAGGTTCGTCAACGTTGTATTTTTTGGGTGTCCGATCCTATAACTTGTTTGCTTTGTTGTTTTTGTCCAATCCCATCATCATTCATTGATTGTGGTTGTTCATCATATACCTTCTTGTTATCACCCGAACTATCTTCATACATAATATTATTCTATTATTGGTATGAAACCTGGCCTCCTTCGAGTATGTTGTGTGACTAGATATGGTCCCTTATTCTACTGTCATCCAATCCTACTTTTTCATGGCTTTCTAGCTTGTCCTTGTTCATTTTGTTGCTTTTCTCCAATAATTATTGTTCGAAGCTTTACTGATTCGTCCTATGGATAGTTTTGTCAACGTCGTGTCTCGCTGATAGGAAATCCTATATATGGTTTGATTTTCCATTTCCGTTATCATGGGCCATGATCCCTAACTCATGGCTGCAAGATTCTCAAGCTTGTATTGCAGTTGGACCCGCTCACCATGTGTTTATGATGGCTAATTGTCATATGTTAATTGTGGTCAATTCATTATATTTCGTCTTGCTAATATATACGACTACTCTCGAGTTTATTGTTTTTTCTCTTTTGAGATGGATTCTGGCCTCCTCCTGATACCATGAAGGTTTGAAAAGAAAAAAATAAATCCTCACATACGACGCCACTGATGATGGGAATTTCTTTCGGACCAACATAACATCTACATTCAGCGCTACGTTCTTGTCATCTTCGTGCATCCTGCATAACAGGGACTTGGGGAAGTCTCATGGATCTTTTCTGATGCCTAAGTTAGTGTATGATCAATACACTAATAGTTTTTGGGAAAATGTCATTACCCGTTCAGCTACTCGGATCACCTACTTATGACTGGTGTATTACATCATTCTTGCGGATCATGAGCCATGTTCTGAGATCATGGTTTAGTGGCATGATTAGGGGTGAGAACCTTCTCTTCTTCCAGGTTCACTTATGATAGCTCACTATAGGCGAGGCACAGTTATTTGAGAGGTTCTCTTTCCTCTCTAGCGAACATGTTTTTATTTGGTTCATTGGGATCAAAGTACAATTTTTATTGTGAACTTTTCATAATTAGGGAAAGTGTATACCATTTTAGAACTTGTGCCTCATTGAAATTTGGTACCCCACTTTTATTTTATCCATGTGGATCTCAATATTTGAGACAACATCCTAATGATTCTGGAGAACATAAAGATGTGCCAAACATAAATCTTCCGCATTTGGGGTCAGTAGCTTACCTTGTCTTACGCCTTAGCCCTCTAGCCTCCCCTCATGCTAGATATTAGAATGCCCACAAAATCTACCTCCTTCAAATAATTGGTACAAAACTTAATTACCTCATCTGCCACATAACGTTCCACAATACTTGCATTGTGCATGTAATGATTCTTCACAAAATGCTTGAAAATTTTCATATACTGCTCAAATTGGTACATCCATCTCACGAATAAAGGATTGCGTAGGTTGATCTCTCACACCAAATGAACAATCAAATGTACCATAATGTCAAAAAATGATGGAGGAAAATAAATCTCCATCCCACACAAAACTTCCACAATCATCGCTTACAACCGGTCAAGTTTGAAAACACTAATGCTTTTTTGAACAAATGCTCTTGAAGAACAAAAACACTTCATAATCTACAATCTTATATGGGTGGAAATGACAACCTATGGTAATGACATTCAATTATTGCATCGAATCATGGAAATCATATGATTTTATACCGACCAACTTCAATTCTGTGAATGATTCGCATGAACTGATGTTAGTCGTATAAGCCCCAGACACCTTAACACTACTCAGGATCTCACAAAAGGATTTCTTCTCTGATTGAGACATGGAATAACAAGAAGGAGCGGGGAGAGGGAGAGGGAGAGGGAGATGGGGAAGGGGAAGGGGGATATAGAGATAACAATCATCACCATTTATCACATAACCCAAACTCTTCTTAATGCCCATTTTTACCTAATCGAGTAGAGCTTCAAACCATCTTTGGTTTTACCTTGGGTATTTAAAAGTGTCCAAAGTAAAGAATCTCACACATTCTTTTCAATATACATAACATCAAGACAATGTTTGACATCTAGATCCTTCTTATAAGGTACTCAGAAAAAATAGAGCATTTCTTCCAACTTCCTTCACATGCAGATTTTGCCTCCCCACTCCCAAATCATTAGAAAATTCCCTAACCCTTTCAAAAACCTTAACAATAGATGATGGTATCGACGGTCCTCTTACCTCTATTTCTCCGTTGAACCATTGCTTCACCGATCACCATGGGTGCCTCTCCGGAAGTAACCGCATATTCCCTTGATAAACAGTTTTACATCCGTGCTTCAATTAACAAATATATGTTGGCTTCTCACACACAGGATATACGAAGTGCCCTTTCACCAAGTACCCAGGCAAATTCCAACATGCGGGGAAATCATTTATAGTGAAAAACAACAAGGCCTTCAATGTGAGATAATCTTTCGCACTACCATCGTAAGCGGAGACAACTTTATTTATGATGCAAGGAAAATGACGGAAAAATTGAAGAAGCGATGGATCATCGTAAAGGTTCGATACGGTTTTAAAAGTAACTTTTGCGTTCAGAGTCAGAATCAAGCGAGGTCGGATGCGTTGGAACCGTCTCAACGAGTAGATCAAAAACCGTGCTAGGGCCAAATTGGGACCTGTTTCATCATTTGAGGTCGTTTAAGCCCTCAAAAAGGCAATTTACCGTTTTGAGTGTTTAATTTTCTTTTTATTTTGGAATTAATTCCGAATTTCCTTTTCTATTACTCAAAGATTTCTTTTTAGTATTTAAAGACCCCTTGTATTATTCAGATATTTTATCATTCATAATACTATTTTAGAGATTTTTTTCTCTGGTGGATTCTAGAACCAAAACCTAGGGTTTGCGCTTGCTGACCTTAATTGTTCTTCAAGATCCGTGCTTGCGGATCTCTTTGATATTCTGACTACGTCAATTTAAAAATGTCAACAAATCATCAACCAGGGAAGCAAGGTAAACATCTACATCATTGCCAGGTTTCTTGGGCCCTGAAATTATCATTGATAACAAGAAATACTGTCGTTACATTGTTAGCCATGAACGAAGATTGTAGATCACTAATATAACATGCCAAGAACTGTATGTGCTGCTCATATTACCAAATGGATTCATTTTATCAGTCCTAACCTCAGATACGGGGGCTTTGATCTAAACACTAGATATATGACATCAAGCTTCTTCCACTGCTCACCGCCTGACGTATGCCTGATCAAATCAACTTCTAGTCGAAATCTTTTTGAATGCCAACGTAACAACTTGGAATCTTCCTTGCAAGGAAAAAAAATTCTTCCACCAGATAGGCAGATACCACAAAACTTTAGCCAGTGTTTTTTCTCTTCGAATTCAACCCTAGTTTTGAAACAACAACAATTCCACTCCGTTTGAGCTTGTACCAAGACTCACCACACACGTAACATATTTCTCGGACCTCATCTTCCTTCCCCCCAATACAACATACAATCGTTCGGGAATATGCATGCATTTTAGTAAACCCTAAAACTCATAATTTCAACACCATTAAACTCTTAGTAATACCTCCAATTAAGTAATGAATGTGTAGACATACCTTCCCCATTCATACAACACATTACCCTAAAAAAAACCTAACCCTAAACCATAAATTCAACACAACTCAACTCAAAGTAATACATCGTAATAAGTAATGAATATGTTGACATATCTTCCCCAATTAGTTCCTCATGAAGCCCCAAAGTGTGGTTCTCATTCAAATCTTTGGGTTTTTAAATGAAAACCCATATAAAGCAACCCAAAAAAAAAATCAACTTAACATAGTTCGAAGTGCAAAACTAAAGTTCATGAGGCAACCACGTATCGGGAGGTAGTTTTGAATTCAAAATAAGGTCCCAACAATATTCCAAATTTAAAAAAAAAACCGTATCTATGCCTTCAATATCGGTCAAAACAAGCATTTACGAATTTGGAAAAAATATTGGATCCTATTTTTTGATTTTGGAACCTAGGATGATCAAAGTCATCTGGACAAAACAGCCTTTTAAACTAGTCAATGAAACGTGGTTCATAGTTGAACTGCCTTTAAACTTGGTCCACTAAAGACGGTTGATTGCAAACCGCCTTCTAAACTGGTTGAACCGCCAATGGAAAAAAAATAAGGGGTCTGACTCACAAGGGTTTCAAATTAGGAAAACCCTTGCAAAGCCTATTCTTCATAAAATGCCCGAAACTGCCTTTGAAGTGACACCTTTAATAGACCTTTCTCCACTATTGCATAGTGTTGTAAAAAAGTGTTTGATGTAGAAATAAGCTTACAATTGAAATTTGATTATGATGTACTAAATATGCAATGGTATTATGTTGTGATTTGAGTTGGTAACTTCTTCTTTTGGGCGTCATTTATTGTTTAACAGATTTTATGGAAACGTACGAAAATAATCCTATTATTTTGCGAAAATATTAGTTTAGCCTTGTGAAATCTGAAAATGCGAAACTAAACCAATTATTTGGTTGAAAGTGAAAATCTAACCCTGACAACCGATATGTAGCCAAAATTCTTTAAAATGGCCATTATACCCCTTTGGAAAAAACCGCAATTCTAAAAATGTGAAAAGATGATATTACCCCTTTTCTTCTTCTTTGTCTCCGCAAATTCTTCTTCTCAACCCATGGTGGTAAAGAGTGTGCCTTCTTCCTTTACATATTTTAGGCCCTTGGTTCAAGCATGTCGTGGGCTTTCTGGAGGAGGCTTGGTCGCCGCTAGGCTTGGCTACCGAGATGGTAAAGAGGTGTCTAAGTTTTCTAGTGAAGTAGCAGAAGTTTCAAGTGTAGCAAGGAAGATCTCCAACTAAGGGGACTATATATTGGGTGGCACCGCCTCTTGAATTTGTTGTTCCACCAGAGGGACGCGGTTGCCAAAATCGATGACGAATCTAGTCGAGGAGGACAGAGGTTGCATGGGACCCTGATGCGGTGGCATTTCTGATCTGCACCACTAAAGCGGCTTGAGACAGGATGGTGGTTGGAATTTCTAGTGAAGCCACTTTGGTTTTCGGTGGAGTTGTGGCTTGTGAAGCGGGAATGATGACCGAACGAGCTCCGACGTCACTCAGAACGGCCAGAGGCAATGCTGAAGGCGGTGGTGGGATAGCGAGTGGTGGCACTAGGGTTTCCTATTAGGTGTCGGGTGGTGGCAAGATGGCGGCGATAGGTGGCACTAGGGTTTCTGATTTGGTGGCGGGCAAGGGGAGATATTGGCATGCGGTGGAGCAGTGGCGGTGGTGTGCGGACGAGCAGTGGCACTAGGTAAGGGTAAAATAGTCCACGCAAATTCAGGGTTAAGCCCAGTGTATTTTTTATCTTTTCAGATTAGGTCAACACCTGAATTCCTCCATTCCACGCCGCAATAGTGCTATCTGGGTATATTTGCCCAATTGCTCAAAATCTTAGAGCCAGTTTCGCACTTTCAGATTTTACAAGGTTAGATTATCACTTTTACAAAATATTAGGATTATTTTTGCACATTTCCCTAGATTTTAAAGATCATTTCATCAAGTTTATTTTTAAAAAATAACTCAAGAACATGCACCAACTTCTACAAATTGCATCTATCTTTTAATTTCATAATTTTACTTTTAGTAATGATCTTTGACATTTTTATAGGCATCGTATTGATAGTAACATGTGTATTACCCAAAAATTATTGATATACGCGTATATATTTCCATCTTTTGCAAGTTTTGCAAGTTGTTTCATTGAAGAGGTTTACCAAGTATGTTGCTTAGTAAGATTATGTGGGTACTTTTGGTTTATTTGTTTGCAGTCCACAATATTTAGTTTGTATTTTGCAACTTTTAATATTTCTATTTGTTTTATTTAATGTAATTAACTACAGAGATTTCAGTTTGATATAGAAGAGTGTGCCGTTTATGAATGATGAAATCATTAGTATATTAATTTAATAACCATTATCTTATAGAAATTTAGTTTCATTATGGAACATTTTTTTATCGAATCTCATATTTTAAATTTGATCTATAAAGCAAATTAACATCGATGATCTAATTTTGACGAAAATGTATCATCACTGTCGATCCATCTCGTTACTATTGCTCGTCGTAAAGCATATTGACACTAACAATCTATTCTTATCCCTAATGCATATCAACACTGATGGCGACCTATTATGGTCGCCAAAGCATATTGACACCAACAACATATTCTCGTCGCTAATGCAAATCAACACTAATGGCGACCTATTATGGCTGCCAAAGCATATCAACACCGACAACTTATTCTCACCATTAAAGCTCATCAACACTATCGACATATTATCGTAGCGTATCAACACTAACAACATATCCTCTTCGCTAAAGCATATCAATGCTAATGATGCCAGCTTATTGTCGCCAAAGTGTATCATCATTGACAAACTATTCTCGTCACTAAAGTGAATCAACACTGTCGACCTATTATCGTTGCTAAAGCATATCAATGCTGGCGACATCTTTTTGTCTCTAAAGTGTACTGATAATAAAAACCTATTCTCACTAAGGCATTTGGCCCCTCTCTGTTTGTGAATAACCGCAGTCAAATATAATTCACCGGGAAAAAAGAGCATTCGAACCCCAGATTAGTGGTAGCTCCATCCAAACCAGAATTCTGATAGCTCAATCAAACCCAAAAAATAACCACATAACCATTCAAATAAAAAACATTATAAAGCTTTAAAACCAAGACAACGAACTTAGCTAACTATTCGATTATTAAATTATACAATCAATAGACTGTATTCAATTCAATAATCAGACGAAATCATCAAAATATTAATTCGAACCTAAAAATCTAGATTCTAAAACTATCCATTGACCTAGCCCTTCAAAGAGGATGGAATCCGTCCTCAAATTCGAACCACTTTGCATCCTCTCAGTTAGCACTTATCCCTACCTTCATAACTTCTTCCTTTCACCATCTTCTACCAATATCCTCATTTCTTTAGTTTGTTCCTTATCTCACTCAAATTTTATTCCTCCACTGTTGTTCTCTCTTCTTTTCCCCTGCCCCCTTTTCTTCACCGTCTACCTTGTCAGTCACCGCTTTACCTATGCCACGACCGTCACTCGTCGATAATATCAAGTAATTGTAGATCTAAAGGTAGGGTTTAACTCATTGGTATTGGTGCTTGTTGGTGTCAATCATAAATGTTGATGGGGGGTTCGATTGAAGATGTTAGTGGTGGCACGATGTTGATTGAAGATGTGTGTGGAGATGTTGGTGTTGATTGGTGGTGGTGTTTTGGGTGTCGATTGGGATTGGTGATGTTATAGTCGGTTTTGATTGGTGGTTTTTGTGTTGGTGTATTGGTGTTGATGTGGTGTTGGTGATGTCGATTGAAGAACTAGCGTATCCTTTCGCCTACTGAAATGACCGGTGTTTTTCTCGCAGAATCCGCCACCCGTTCTGATGTTAGAATCGCAAGCATCGCTGAAACAATGCACTGCTAAGCCACACATGATGGATTTTGTCAGCCAAACCCATAGTAAATATTGTTGATGGCTCTGTTATCCACTAGTGGAAACAACAGTGTATATTTTAAATTGAAGACTGTATTTTTAAGTTTACTGTTATTTTTTATAAGTTAAATATTGTATCTTTTAAGCTAACTTTTTTATTTTAAACTTGAACATTATATTATATAGCATAATATTTATCGTAATTTCGCAATCAAATACAACTTATTAACTATTTAAGATATAATATACAATATAAAAAATTTAAAACATTGTTAATAGTATATATTACAGGTTTTTCCTAAATTACAAAAAATGCCGCCTTTCACACAAACTCTTAAATACATGGATAAGTATCGTATTCTCCAATACCAAAACTAGAATAAAATAAAAATTTGCAATGATTAAAAACTCAACAAATGCAACCAAACCTCCATAGCCGACTGATTTTAGCCTAACTAGTCAGAAGTGCCGTCATTATTGGGTCATTCATCTTACCATGTACCCCTTCTATTTGATTACACATAAAGACTAGTACAAATTTATGATTTGATATTTAGAACATTCATGAAACCTCTTTCGGGACAATTAGATGTAAACCTTCAAGAAACCCTTGATTTAAGTCATTTTTTGATAATAAATGTTTTCAATGAAAAGGGAAAGACACCATATCCGAACCCCATCTTTGAGGATTTTGATTTTTTTAAAAAATTAAAATGTAACCAAATCTGGCCTGCCAAATTATAAGTTTAGCTATAGCTTTCTTCTTGCCAAAATAATCTGGCGAATTTACACTTCACAGAGCCAATTTCTGCACCTAAGGCTATGTGTAGTATAGGCCTTGTTTATTGACAGGCTTTTGTTTGGATTCACAGACTGCACCAACCACTGTACTAGGGTCGATGCATATGGTAAAAACATGTGAACTGATTTCTTAATTTTTAAAAATCGTTCTATAAATTGAAAACATTAACAATGGTGATTTTTAGATTGATTTTTTAACTAAAAATCGATCCCTAGTTTCTTGTGTGAAAATCGGTCAAGGAATCAATCCCCTGACAACATCACATGGGCGATGGGCCTCCTTCGGCCGCCCCACTTTTTTTGACCAATTAAGAGATACGTGTCGGCCATGCGGTGGCCCACGTGTCCCACTCACTTGAATTTATTTTTTTAAAAAATTATGTCAAGGCTACGTGGCACCATTTGGATGGGCCACGTGGTCCGACAGCTACCCACGCTTTAAAAAAATTCAAATGCTGGGGACACGTGTCCGCATGGCAACACGTGTCACCCAGCAACGGCTCTCTTTTCCCTGCATTTAAATGGGACATGTGTCTCATTTATATGGTGACACGTGTCCCAATGCTATTTTAAAAACTTTTAAAAAAATGAAATTGAAGAATTTTTCTAACTATAAATACACATTTCTCCCATTTTAACCACACCACTTTCAATTCCAATTATCATCTCATAAATTGTGCTCCTACTATCCATTTCAATTCCATATTTACTGATGGATTCACGAAGAACGTCAAATGGGTAGAAAAGGTCATTCCTAATTCTTTTACTTCCGAAATTGTTTCGCAAAATTCCAATGTCCGTCCATTACTTTCAAATTCGGAATATTTTGCAAATTCTCCAAACCCTCCTCCTAATTTCCATATGAATTCCCAACATTCATAGTCTCTCCGTCCCTTTATAACGGTCTCACCACCTCTTTTTTCACTATTCATTGATGATTTAATGACATTAATATCTTAAATTATTTGTAACAAAAAATTATTAAAATTAGATATTCTAAAAATATAAGTTACGATGAATCT
>JAULKK010002919.1:0-10523 GCA_032355705.1 Rubia peregrina
GAGCTTAGTTACTATGTTCACACACTAGCTCAGTTTATGAAGTCTCTTTGTGTTCCTCATTGACATGCTGCTATTCGTGTTCTCCATTATTTGAAGAGTCATCCTGGACAATGTTTATTTCTCTCTTCCCGTAGCTCAACTTGAGGAGGAGTGTTAAGGAATAGTAATATTCCTTGTAATATTCTTGTAATTGTAATATTGTAATTAGATAATAATTCCTTTTCTAGTCTGCTATAGGTCTTCTGTACAAGTATATAATGTACACACACAATTATTACCCCGTAAAGATTCTTTAAAAGTCAAATCTCTAATTTATTTTAAAAATCTCCAATTTGATCTTCACCTTATATGGATTAAGTCCAAATTTTCAAATTTCGATACCAAAATTAATTTATCATAGATTTAATTATTATCATGAGAGCTTAATTCGTTAGTTACATTTTTAATTATAAAATAATTGTAATATTGAATGTACATTTGGAGATGCATACATTCGAACAAAACTCCACAACCCATCAACATATCTTATAACATAAGTATTAACGAGAGTCGTATCTGACAAGGAGTGATTTCTACTGCATCGAGCTAGAGTGCCGTGGCCGTCATCGAATCATTATGGTACACATAAACAAAACCAAGCTATCAAAGAGTCATTTTCATAGATTGGAAAAGAAAGAAAAAGAGAGCTATGAACAAATTGTTCGCATAGATATTCTTATATTATGTTTGACAGAGTTTATAAGTTATTTTTGCTTATAAACTAAGTATTTTTTAATGTTTAATAAAGTGTTAAAAATAACTTATTTTGAAACTAGGCTAATTTTTTCTACTTTTAAAATAAGTAAGTTTTACTTATAAGCACGATTTTTTCAAACACATAATCCCAATAATAGTTTGACACTGAGGGGCAATGATTAGTCAATTGCCCACAAATTTTTGCTACGAGTGCAACGTTGCACCAACCAAAAACCTCAAATCGATTGGACCTCGATTTAAATTGCACAAATCATGGATTTGACAACTAAGCCTTCTATTTAATTACTTTAATTATGACCTAATATAACATTTGTTACCATTTCAAATTTTATGGAAATAAAATTATTTAAAAATGCATACCCTCTCCACTAGAAAATGTAGCCGTCACCACGTTTCCACCACGAAGCCCCCCTTTCACCACCACTGTCCACCACCGCTAGTTCCCTTTCCGGGCCATCACCACTCCCCCCCCGCCCCGAAATTCACCATCATTTGAAAATTATCCTTGACTGAAATTGACCACCACTCCGTGCAGAGCCTCAACCCCACTTGCTCGTGCGCGCTACTGCCCCAACCACTCAACCACCGCCTATATAATAGGTGGGACTGTGTACCTAAACAAGGATGAGAAAATGTAAAAGTAAAAAATAATGAATTTTGTAATGACAATAAAATTGACAATAAGTAGCAAGAACACAATGTTTGATATAGAGACTACGCAGTCTACGCGTACTCTCTATAGAGGCACGAACCGGGGTAATCATCCATCATTTTTGTTTGAATTTCATTAATACCCTTACTATCAGCGTTATGAGAGTGATATTTTCCACCAAATAGAATTAGATGAAATTTCTTATTCTATATTTTATGAAATAAAAGCGTAATAAAATTCCGTCCATAAAATTTTAAAAAGCGCTAGTACATGGTTTATAGTAAATTGTAGATGATTACTGATAAGTATGCAAGGGTCATTTGGGAAGAACTTCACGGAGTCTATGTGAGAATAAGGCTAGTTTCTTTATTACCCTCGGTTAGTATAAGTTGTGGGTGACCAAGGTTATTTTTGGAACGGTCGTAATCGAGTTTGAGACAACCGGTGTTTTTTCCCATTTTTGCACTCAAGTCCCTCCAAGGAAGTGGGAGAAGTCAAAATCCGAAATTGGAGATAAAAACTTGTTATTCACATTTACAGTTTGTTCCTATTTGGCATAAACCGGTCGTCGGAAGGGGGGCCGCAATCTTAACAATGAGTTTTTACGACACTTTTCAAAAATTATATTTTGGCCCATCGGAACAACATCGCAAATGCATCGCATATAACGAACCACAGACCAACACTAAACCGACGTCGATTGAACTGAAGTTTCCAACGGGGTTTAAAATTTTGAGCCAAAATTCTGCCCCAACCCCATTTCATTATAATGGTATTTTGCAACAAGACCCATTTCCCATCTCCAACACACTTCATCCTAACCCAACTCCACACCTTCCTTTCTATTCACAACATTACAACTACTCAAGAGCCCAATTTAATCTCTTATCTTAAACATCAACAAGTATCCTAAGATGAAGCATCTCCGAATTCAAATTAATTCAGGTAGTTTTTCCTCCATTCCTTGTTCATTTAGCAATTTGATTAACATACATTCTATACATTTTCCCCGTTGACCAATGATTGCATGTTTTCATTAAGTGTGTTGACTATGTGACATGTTATATAGTGTATATTGTTTGTGTTTCCAATTTAATGCCACATTTGTAAGGAGTGAGAAAAAAGACTGATATTAGGGCTGATTGTGGACAATAATCAAATCTTTGTATGAACACAGGTTGAATGTGCAACGTCAGTCAGTTCATCATCCGTTACGATATGGGATCAAATGGTTACCGACGTTGCATTTGCCAGAAACTGACAGGAACATCTATGAATGTCCGATGTCGCTCATCAATCGGACACTGCGACTTCGATCATTCATTCTTGCGACGTCACCTTCAAGCATTTCATGTTAAGATTTATGTCATATGCACTTGGCTTTATTATTTGTACATCCTTTGGGGACAACTCAAATCTAACATAAATTTTGTTTCATGTGTATCTGCTGTAATAGGACAATGAGAGTTATTGATGGACTTTCAGAATGGACTTGTCATTTCCCTTGTCTCCCTAAAAGTGTTAATGCCAAACAACTAGGCAAAGAAGGTTCAATACAATCAGTCAGTCAATTTCACATCAACCTTTTGTATTTGATTATATTATGAAATATATTGGTAATGTGGATTTTTAAAACTAAAATGTAATGGCTATCGACGAACGATTAGCTGTGTCATCAAATATTAAATATTATAATATTGTACGAGAAACGATGTCCAACCAATTCATCCGCGATGCACACAATCCGGTACCAAAACGACACCTGACCGACGTTGCATAAACTGGTATTTTTTTATACGACGTTGGCCATTCAAAATGATGTCGTATTCATCATCGTTTCACATAGCACGCACGATGTCTCTTTCAATGGTCTACGAAGCCCCTCCAAATTGGACCAACCTCAACTTTGACGACATCGCTGTATTTCCTCTCCCATTGTACGCCTTCATGCTATGGACGATGTCACATGCATGTGGATGCCGAAGTCGGCTTTAACGATGTCGCAAGTATGATCTACCATGGTCGGCCTTCTAGCCTTGATCGACATCAGCCACAAAACCTACTGACGTTAGTTAAAAATTGAGGTAAAAGGTTTTTTTTTACTTCGGTTCTGAACCGAGGTAACAAAGGTACCTTTTACTGCGGCTGTATTTACCTCGGTTCTTCCAGGACTAAAAATAGAGGTAAAAGATCATGTAGAACCGAGGTAAAATGCCATGTTTCTTGTAGTGATTGCAGCCCACTTGTACAATGTGCTAAAGAAGTGAAGGTGGCTGGCAGTTTATTGAATATATATACATGGCGCTGATCTTTAAGTGGTGCCATGATATTTTTCGTTGCTCTAATATATATATATATATAAAGGTTTATATATATATATATATATTTTGTGTCATTGCTTTGACTCGATGAATATATTATTTGGGTTGGTGTGTACAAATTTTGGTATCAAGGGAATTATTGTATACAAATTAATCTCTCTTTATTAAGGGTACTATTGTATATACTTGATAAATATCATGTCCTTTAGAGCTATAACATCACTTACCTCCACTGCTGCAGTAAAAAGAAAGCTGTATAGTTAGTTCATGTATCTTTTTCTTTAGTTCAATGGTTAGAAACTTTAGTTTATGTACAATGTTGGTTGGACTTTACTGATTTGAATTTGCATTTTAGTTTTGGATAATGCATTGCTATTTTTGTGTTGCAAGTTCTGTATGTGATTAGTATGTTGATTTACTCTTTAGTTCAATTATTCAAACACTAGTGGAAAATTCTTGATTAAAGGCGGGCTAGTTCTGCCTTTGATCGATTTCGATCAAAGGTGGTTCCATAACCGCTTTTAATTAGGATCCGAAATAGTTTTCGAATTCATAACATATTTATGAGGTTCCAAAAAATTGTTACTGGAAATCAATCAGTTTCCGGCACTGAAACAAGGCCAAATTTGGAAATTAACAAGAACACAACAACAACAATACATGAACAATTAATTCCCATTGTTTTGAGTCAAAGTATGAAAAGATTTGTACATAACAACATCAATGCTAAAATGGTTCGATCAGAGCTTAGGCGGAGGCCTTCACAGCCGGTGGGCTTCCACGCGAATACGAGCGAAGGTGGAGATCCGATCGGCGGTGGGCTTCGATGTGGAGGTGTCCGAGCGATGCGGCGGAGGAACGGTGGGCAGTGAAGGATGGCGTGAAACAATGGCAGTTATTTCATACCCAGTTTCTAGCCCGAGTTTACGTTATAACCCGGTTCAGGCATGTTTTTCTAGCCATGTTTTCTTATATTTGTAATTAGGTCCCATTTTAAGCTCCATTCTATTATAATTGTAGTATGGTCCATCGTCTCACCATTTTTTACGATGAGACGGTCTCATAGGGGTTTTTCTCTCTGGTTTCAATAAATGTGTACGCACCTGACACGATATTTGCCAATTAGCATCTCCTCCAACAATTCCAAAGCTTCTTTTGCTGTTTCCTTCTCCACAATTTCCATTATCACATAGTCTGATGCATTTTAGGGTCAAATTATAATTATTTACACATTGCAATGCATTTACTTTTTTTAAGTTACCGGAAGCTCGTTGCAATAAATAAAAACAAACATCAAATTTACATTTGTTACATCAATTATAAAATAACTCCGTATAAAGGTTAGTCGGTCTAAAAAAGACTTCGTGGATCCAAATTTAAAAGGTAAGAATTCTAAACTAAAAGGTAATTACATTTTTCTAAAATAATTCTTCCTAGTTTATTTTACAAACAAATTAATTTCTTCACTCATCGGTCTTGCACCATATATTAATGAGTTCGTCTCTTGAAAGGTGCACTGGTAGAGGCTGCTTGATTACAGACAGCCCACATAGGCGGTTCCTTCATTTTATTGAGGAGCCGCCTTCCTTCACATGTTTCGAGTTCGAAACCTCTGTGTTTCGGGAAGGTATATGAAAGTAAGGAGGTTCAACCAACAAGTAAGGTGGTTTTTCAAGAACCGCTTCTATGTATCACAATATAACCACCTTTGTTTTGGTTCAATAGAAGGAGGTTATGCCAAACCGCCTTCTAACCGGTTGTTTATGAATCCGAAAGACTGGTTGGACTTTGTTCCGATTGAGGAACGTCTGTGGATGGCTTACTCGGATAGTTCCTGAATTGGGTCATGATTCAGATAAGTGTTCAGGAATCGGAAGCATGGTGGGTCAGGTATTTGGCTCTCATGACATTTTCTGAGTTCGGTACTTACGCAATAGATATTATTTCGAAGCCTGCTATTTGTGTTTATATTTTGTTCAAGTCCGACATTTGGAAAATGAAATTGGCAATTGAGCTTCATGAAGTTCTAGGAATGTATAACTTTGATATCGGCATAAGTACGAACAATTCAACTACACTTGTTTTAGGACATGTATGCTTTAGGGTTGAAATGGTTTTAGACCTAATATCTAAATAATTGTTGATGTCGATGGTTAAATGTCAATGTTTGTTGCTTAAATGTTAATTTTTGTTGTTCTTCCTTGTTAATAGGGTTGTGAATTACACTCATATATAGGTACTCGATTATGGACCGATTTGAATTGATTTGTAGGGACTTGAGAAAATCACCCGAGTACTTCCCGTTGATCAAATCCTTTCTTGTGGTTGCCTTTGCACACACTTTGAAGAATGGTGTGTTGCAAGTCTGCTGCCCATGTAAGGATTGTAGAAAGGATGTATATTTGGCGCTGAAGAAGTTACGTGAACATCTCATCATGCGTGGGTTTCAAACAAGTTATATTCATTGGGTGTGGCACGGGGAGGATGAAACATGTGCGGAGGAAGGTCAAATTTGTAAAGAATCAGATGATCTATTTCTGAATGAGGGATTCGAGGATATGGTGGAGGATTTTGCAAGATATATTCATGGAAAACCCAAAGTTCTTGAAGCTTTGCATAATGATAAGAAGACCCTTGTACAACGGTGCCCGACATTCAGTTTTAAGCGTCACCCTGCAATTAATGAATTTGAAAGAAAAATATGGTTGGACTAAAAAAAGGGATGACGGAGACTCTTCAATTGATTTGTGATTTTCTACTTGAAGGAAATCAGTTTCTAGACCGATCATATTCCGCTAAAAGAATTCTATGTCCAATGGGATTGGAATTGGATATGTTATACAGGGGGGGACGAGGTCCTGGATAATTGTCGGGTTTGTGGAAAATATCGTTACAAGTTAAAGCACGGTGGAATCGATGTAGGTGCTGAAGCAGAGTTGACTATGAAGAAAAAGACACTTTCCAAAGTTTTATGGTATCTCCCTATCATTCCTCGGTTGGAGAAGTTGTTTACTTCTGAAGAAGATGCAAAGTTGTTGTGATGGCACGCCGAAAGAGAACAACCAGCAGATGGCGTCATTGATCATGCGTCAGATGGTAAATAGTGGAAGAAACTTGATACCATGTATCCAGAGGTTGGTGAGGAACTGCGACATTTGAGACTAGGGCTCTCCACTGACGGAATGAATCCATTTGGTAATATGAGTAGCACACACAACTCTTGACCTATTATGATGGTGATTTATAATCTACCATTGGTTGGCAATAAAGAGGAAGTATCTGTTATTATCTATGATGATCTCGGGTCCTAAGAAACCTGGTAACGACATAGATGTTTACTTGGATCCGATAGTGGATGATTTGTTGACCTTGTTCAATACAAGGGTTCAGATGTATGATGGAAGTGCCAAAGAAGATTCACATTGAAGGCTTTGTTTTTTTTGTACCATTAATGATTTCCCCGCATATGGGAACCTGTCAGGGTACTCGGTGAAATGACACTATGCTTGTCATGTGTGTAAGAAGGAAACAACCTTTTGTCAGTTGAAGCATGGGTGTAAAACAACTTATCTTGGCTATAGGCGGTTTCTTCCATACAGTCACCCATGGCGTGTAGCTAAGAAGTGGTTCAATGGAGAAATGGAGCTTAGAGGGCCACCAATACCCTTGACTGGTGTTGAGGTTTATGATAGAATTAAGGATTTGCTTGATGATTTTGGGGGGAAAATGCGAAAGGCTGCTTGTGAGGGAAGTTGGAAGAAATGCTCTATATTTTTTAGACTCCCTTATTGGATGCACTTGGAAATCAGGCATTGTCTTGATGTGATTCACATTGAGAATAATGTGCGTGACTCTTTGGTGGGGACATTGTTGAATAGACCCGGTAAAACTAAAGACGGGTTGAAGGCTCGGCTTGACCTAGTCAAAATGGGAATTAAGAAAGATTTAGGTCTTGTTAGTTATGGCGAGGGTTGTTATCTACCACCTTCTTGTTATTCCATGTCGGAGGTGAAGAAGAATTCTTATTGTGGGACCCTTAGTGGTGTCAAAGTGCCAGCTAGTTATTCTTCAAACATTAGTTCATGTGTTTCTCTCATTGATCTGAAGTTGGTTGATTTAAAATCACATAACTTCTACAGTTTGATGAAACAATGTAATTCAATCGCGAGTAGGTCGTCCTTACCATCTCATGTTAGACTGTGTATCACTAAATTTGCCCTTTCTTCAAGTCAATTTGTTCGAAATCCATTACAGTTGCCAAGCTTGATCGTTTGTAGGTGATGGTAGTTGAAGTTCTATGCCGGATGGAGATGTATTTTCCCCCTCGTTCTTTGATATTATGGTTCATTTGATAGTCCATTTAGTGAGGGAGATCAAACTCCGTGGTGGATGTACCCGTTAGAGAGGTACATGAAATTTTTTAAACACTTTGTCAAGAACAGGTACATGCCCGATGCAAGTATTGTGCAGCGTTACATTGTTGAGGAAGTTATTTAATTTTTCATAGATAATATAAAAGGACATCGAATCTGTTGGCATTCTAAAATCAAGGCATGAAGGGAGGTTGGGCGGACATGGTGTTAGGTAGGGAAAACTGTTAAACCCCAGTTCAGATGATTATGTGCAGCTCACATATATGTTCTTCACAACCATGAGGATGTCGTCCCATACATCGAGATTCACATAGAGGCTATTAAGGTGGTGCATTCCAAATTCAATGAAGCACGTGTTTTGCAACAACACACTTCTACTTTCGCCTAATGGCTACGGGATCATGTGGAGAGGGCTAATCATCATTCCTCTGTGAAATGGTTGAAGCGTAAACCATCGGGTACAAATTTGTCACACAGAGCTTATGACAAAAATGGATTTACATTTGGGATAAAAGCTATGGATGGAAAGGGTGTTTCACAAAATAGTGGTGTAACTCTCATGTCTGAGGCATTACATGTTGCGAGTAGTAGCGACGAAA
Source organism: Rubia peregrina (assembly GCA_032355705.1). NCBI lineage: Eukaryota > Viridiplantae > Streptophyta > Magnoliopsida > Gentianales > Rubiaceae > Rubia > Rubia peregrina. Next base: position 8,702 of record JAULKK010002919.1, read on the forward strand.
ATCCCATGTACGCCCCAAATTGCTATTTCGGAACCATTATTGAAATTTGGGAACTTGACTATGTGACAATGCGAGTCTCGATTTTCAAATGTCAATGGGTTCATGTGAACAACGGGCTACGGAATGAGGATTTGATTTTCACACTTGTATATCATAGCTGACTTGGTTGTAAGGATGATCCTTTCATATTGGCTACACAACCTCACCAAGTGTTTTACATTAAAGATCCAATAGACCCTTGGTGGGAGATTGTAGTTGAAGGTAAGAGAGCATTCATTGAGGAGTATGAATGCAAAGAATTCATCAGTTTTGGCCATCATACTAAAACTAATTTGAAAAATTGACATTTTGCTTAAGGAAGATGATTTGAGGGTGCGTGGACATCTTGGTCGAACCGACCACGCTGAAGAAGTCTGGGTCGATGGTCGAGGCAAGGTCACCAAAAGAAGACGAAAGCACAAAATACAGTCAAAGAAAAAGAAGGTGTAGTTTTACATTGATGCCGAAGTAAATTATTAGGGTCAATGTTGCTAAATACGAAAATGCATGTAGTCCGGACTGACTTCCGGATCTGAAATTCCTTCAGTTGGTACGGTAATATGAATATATTGAACTACTTTTGGTTCTAATATACTTCTATGCATTTCATATACTTGGCTAGTAATATAATTATTGGAAAATAGATAGAAGTTGTGCATGAAGTCAAATTTAATATCATGTCGTACAATACCAAAAAGAAATAGAAAATGATTTTCCACAGTTTCATAATGTTTGAACTACAAAATAAAGTAGATTAACTAGAATGTCACCCATGGTTTACTTAGAATTAGAACGCCTAAGGCCTGACTGTCACTCATATGCGCGTTGACTGCGTTCTAACTTCCAAGTTCGCTTTCTCAGGTCTGCAATTTCCCCATGTACCCATTTGTAGCAAGCTCTGAAACCTTTCACGAAAGAGAAATCTGATTACTCCACAGCCACCTCTACATTATAAGTGATTTTGAACATTAGTACACATTCCATTATAGAATCAACAACAAAAACATAAATATTTACAAACATTCTTCGATTCTCAGCCTCTTGTTTGCTTCACCCACATCACCCATCCTATGTGCCCAATTGTAGTTAACCAACATCCACTTCTTCTTCATAAAATAAGCCCGGTCAAACCACTTGCACGGTTTTTCCTCTCCACAAAATGCAAAACCTTGTACGCCCTTCAAAATCAAGGTGAATTAGTTCCCATACGGGAAACTTTTTATCACCCTTTTAGATATCTCGATGTACAACATATGCCTAAATATCGCAGATCCCATATTGATCCTTCTACCCTTCATTATATTGTAAAACAACATTAGGCTCGAAATAGTAGGCTCAGTGATGTGGCCAGATGTGGGTACTATAGTCCTAGCAATCATTTCGTAAATGATGCAACCGTCTATGAGGATGGTCTTTATGTTAAAGCTCTCAGGTTTCTCTAAGTTAATCGGATTATGTCCAAAACATCTAACGCTACATTCAATCATGTCAACATAGGGGTAATCAGTCTCGAGAGGCCAACTATCCATATGATACACATCATAATGACCCATCCATTTTCTGAGGAAACACACCTTCAGGCTCCTTATACGAATAGTCCAAATGGCCATTAATAATCCATGGACTTAGGTCTACATCATATCCACTTACCCTTGTCCCAAAACCTCCCTCATAAACCTTATGTAAGTTGCTATAAAATTGTCACACATCAAAATGACTAGGTTCAACTGTTGTTAATAACTTAAGCACATGTTGGCCGTCGAATCTGTGGACGGGTTCTGCT
>JAULKK010002930.1:0-10523 GCA_032355705.1 Rubia peregrina
AAGATATGCACGGTGAATGCAACACAGTCTATGCCTTCTGGCACAATCCATGCCACCCTATTGACTAGGGTTTTGATAAGTGGGCCACCTTCTTCATCTATCTCTTCCTACCTATAAATAGCATTCTTCTTCCTCTTTTTCTATTTAAGCACAACTTGAGCCTGCAAACCCTTAGTTCTACTTCATCTTTCTTAGCTTTTACATCTTTTCCATGGGTTTTTGTAAATTTTTATAGGTTTTCATTATTTAGCTTATATCTATGATTGGGAGCTTTTGTAAATATGTTTAGTTATGATTTGTGAGATTCTTATATTCATGTCATTTATGTCATTACTGTCATTATTTCTTAATGTTTGATTTCTTATGCTTATGTTTGCTTTTTATGTTAGGATGTATAAGTAATTGATTTCAATGCATGATTTAGCACTAAGTACGGGAATGAACCGGAAGTATTTTCTCTTTTTATCGGGTTTGGTCAAAGTTCAGTGTGAAGGTCATGTTCAGGAGTGACAAATATGCATGATTGTTGATTCTTTTGTTGGATTTGGCTAAGGGACTTAATTGAATTAGGCTATGAATGATACGGGAGTGACCCGACCACATATTGTCGGGCATCGATTAATATCCAATTGGGATTGTAGCCTAGTTCTTAAAGTTATATTACGTGTTATTAGTAAACTAGCCCGGATAAAATTCCAGGGGGCAATTAATGAGACACTAATGCTCTCGATCGTAAAAGCATAGGAGGATTCAATGGGGCGGTGAGTGGTATTGGAGCACCATCTCGATTCTGTCGATAAGTTGTAGAAATAAACTTTAATCTTTAAGCACCAGTTGTGATTTCATTTAAGCACCTAATTTTTATACTCAAAGAAATTAATATCATGTAAAAAAGGGAAAAAGTGAATTTATTTGGACTTTAATTCATATTTTGAGTCTTGAAAGACTTCGATTTTATATAAAGTTGAGACTGCGAATGACATTCATTGATAAAGAGTCATCTTCTTCCATTCTCTTTTAGTAATTAGCTCTTAATATATTTAAATAGTGTTTGTGTGTGTGTGTGGGGGGGGGGCTGTGTTTAACTAGAGGAATGTTCAACTATTTTCAGATTATTCACGTGGATTCGACTCCCAACTAGAATACTTTTAACAAATTAATTTATAATATCTTATTTTGATACTGATAATTATAATATTTTATAATATCTTATTTATTTTCATTTTACAATTTTTGAATAATTATTTAAATAATATGAAAATCCCTTATTACTAATATAATTTTACAATACTATTTCAACATTTCAGTTGATAATATTAGAATATTATTTTATATCTCATTATTAATTTTTATACACTCATTAAGTAATACATTTCTATTCATTTGAAAAATATTCTAATACATATTATTAAAAAAATTCAAAAGTAAATATGATAGAATTTGAGTATATTAGGGAAAAAATTAATGATAATTTTTTTACGTGAAGCAACGCAACATCCCTTTATTTTTGTTCTAAATCCACCACTACGTAAAAGTGCACACCATTGTAGTGGGTGTCCTCGGTGGAGGTCTCGACGAGTCAATTTACTATTGTGTTTAGTCTACTGTGTGATCACGGGTTTATCAACCACAATAGTGAGGGTTAGAGGGGGGGGTCAGTGGATTTAGCGCTCCTATAGCTATAACAAGCGGAGGTGAGAGTTTGATGAGGGGGCAGAACTGGGATCTTAGTCATCGGGAGTTTCAGGTGAGTAAACCTCTCCACATCGGGTAATATGGCTTGAAGCAATTATATTGTGAATATGGGAATATGAATCAAGGATAAAATTCTAATACTAAACATGTGATGCAGAATCCCCCAAGTTGTCTTATTATCTTTATCTCGTAGTTCAAATTTACATGCAAGTCAGTTGTTAGCTTAACTCTTTTAAACCAAAACTCCCTCCACCATTTTCTCTACTCCCGATACACACACTTGGTGATGCTTGTGTGTGAACTTTGTGAAGCTATCTTGTAAATGCCTAAGTCTTTGTGAATGACACCCTAAAATATCGCAATCTGCTTTTGAGTAGTTAAAAGTGAGTAAGGGAGCAACACTATAAATCTCTATCTTTGATCGTGGCCCATGGGTATTTAACGACGCCTTTGAGTCCCATTACTCTCTCCAAATTTGTCACTAAATTCCAATTGATGTCCTTCATGTCACATTTTAACAAAATACAATCTTTGTGCACATGCTAAAAAAATTCAGAAAACCAATTACTAAATACAACCAAACTATCAATCCAAAAAAATCAAACACTCACAAAATGTATCAAGAACTACAAGTTGTTATATGCTAACTTATAATTTCAACAGCTGTATCAGTACCCTCATTGGCCATCAGTCCAACTGGAATGGAGTACTTCATTAATCTGGGATCCTCAGCACCAATAATGAGAGTAATGATCCTAGGAGTATCGGCTCAAAGAAATATTTCCTTTTCAACTTTCTGTCTTTTCGTAATGGATGACACCCATCCTCAATCATCACTATTCTCTCATAGCCCGCCCTCTTAAGTACCTGAGCTCTCTTAAAAAAGTTCACACTACTTCAGTGCTCTAATGGAGTCTCACTAGCTTCTAAAAGGAAATTTATAAAAATAACCGCAACAACATTACAAAGACACAACCACTCACTGAAATACTCTTTGTTCCCACCTAAAATTCCCAACACTTTTACATAAACGATCTAGCACATGGCTACATCAATCCAGGTCCTTAATCAAAGCTACATTCTCCAACGCTCCAACCAGTTTCATGTCAATAATATTTCTGCTAGTTGGAGCAAGAAAAGTGCACATACAGTATATAACAAAATATCTCTTTGATGAAACACCACCCTCACTATATTTTTTTAATTTCTCCTAACGGGGTAATAAATGAGAAGTTACAATGATTATCTGTTGTTATCTCAGCCTTCCACATCTCCCTTATCTCAACATCATTCGACACACCTCTACCATTATTTTTCACAACATACAAGATTGTCCAGGAACCTGTGGAATGCATAATCTGTCACATCATCAGGGATAATAATGTATCTTTACTAAGACACTTCTTGCACACAACCAACATTATGAAACTGATCCACCAACCAATGAATGATCCCTGTTGGCAAAGAAGAAATCAGAGAATCAAGAAGTGCACCAAACCCAATGTCTTTAACATCCCGCTTCTTTTTTGGAGTTAAACAGCGCATCAAGCTACTTAATTTTGAAGGAGAGCAACTTGTCAAAAATTTCTTCACAATCCTATAATCAAATCAGAATATTTATGGGTTAAACACTAACATATGCTACATTTATACAAACTAATGCATTTTTAATTTGAAACAAACACAGATTAACTATTGCATCATGAATGATAAATTACGCAATATATAAGTAAATAAATGAATATATAATAAAATACTCTCATACAATATTGCTAAGATCAGCATATTGGATACTAGGAAATGCAAATTTTAAATAAATAAAGGCAAATCAAATTAGAAACCAACCTAGCAATCACAAACAGTATTAGAAACTGCTACAATGGATGCTAAGTAATGCAGCATGTAAGAAAACAAATATAATTCTAATTATAAATCAACCAACAGTAACACACAATATTACTAACTACTACATATTGAATGCTAAGAAATGCAATATTTATATAAATAAATACAAATCTAATTAAAAATCAAACCAACAATCACTCACAATATTACTAACTACTACATACTCAAATATAACTAATACAACATGTAAGTAAAAACATACATATTATAATAAAACACTTAATATTAAAAAATTAAAAAAATTAAAAAAAATTACGTGTTCCCGCCATCATCAACAAGCTGCACAAACTGTTTCTTCATATGATTGTGCTGCTTCATCCCAACAGCAACCTCATTTTCACCTTCCAATTTCTTTTCTTTTCTCGAGGACGAAGAACCGCCATCCACAACCTTTCTCTTCCTCCCACTAACTCTAACAACTCATTTTGTTCTTCAACATCATTTTTCTTATTTTCTCCATCACACGTCTTGACCAATTTCTTCTTTCCCACAAGGGAATTTTTCTTCAAAAAATCCGTCTTCCTTTTCTCCTCGGCCTCTTTTTCAATTTATTCTTTAAGAACTACATTCTAAACTTCAGTTTAAACAACATCAATAGCTCAAACATTATCATCATGAAATTCTTCATGAACATTTGCAATTTCGTCTATATCATCATCAACAATCCTGTCAATATCATTATCCTCACCAACATTACTTGAAACTTCAACCACAATATTCTTTGGCAGTGAACATACAAAAATCAACACAATAACTATAACAAATGGAAAATTTAACTAATATAATGCAATATATAGCTTTAAAAGTGTATCACCTGAAACTTCAACGGAAACACTTGAAATTCTATTTTCTTCATCAACAATATTATCAGGTTCAGAAACTTCATCCAGAACCCCAGCTCCACCAGTACCATTAACGAGTTGAGCCACAACATTCTGTGGTACTGTACCTTAAAACAATCAACACAATAACTTTAACAAATGCAACATTTAACTAATATAATGTAGGGGTGGATTCGGTGCGGTTACTGTCGCCTTTTACTAATACTATGTACCATACCAACGATTTTGGTATATTACTTTTAAAATACAATACCTAACCAAATCCTTGGCATATCAACACATTGGTATACAAATTGTTGGTTGGTATCGGTATGGTATGGTACTATACCACCAAATATAAAATGTAATGAACTAATTTATTATTCACAAACTGCAAATAATTAAACATTTCTATTTTATAAGCATAATTTTAGAAAATTAAGTATCCTCTAATCATAATAATAACGTAAGATAAATATCACATTGAAAAACAATAGTAGTAAGTTATAATTTTGATTTACTTTTGTTCGATTTAATAAAAAAAATATCAGTTGTGAAGAAATCTAATTTAAGATAAATAATTAAACTTTTTCCAATATCCAACATATTGGAATCAACGTATAGAATACTTGCTATTGGTTCTAATATTAATGAATGACTAAAGTTTAACAAACTAAAATCTCAAAGCTTACATAATATTAATTATAAGTTTTAATCTATAGTTGTGTGGTATGTTGTGGTAGTACCATGATAATAATTTTCCAATAACATTACCGTCCCATAATAAGTGTATGGTACAATTCTATCATAACACATCATCGGTTACCAATATATTGGGTACAAATGATACGTGGTTTGGTTTGTACATTAGTTGGTATGGTACTTTTACTCAAAATACCAGCCCTAATATTATGGAATCTCTAACTAAAAAATGAATCACCTGAAACTTCAACCAAACATTTAAAATTATATTCCCTTCATTAACAACATTATCAGGTTCAGGAACTTTGTCTTGAACCCAAACTTCGCCAATACCATTATTAGGTTCATGCACAACATCTTGTGGCACTGTACGTAAAAAAATTAACAAAAACAAAAACTATAACAAATGCAATCTATAACATAAGTAATGCAATCTCTAACTAAACAAATGCATCATCACTACCTTCAACGAAAACACTTGAAATATTATTTCCTACAACAACTTCATTATTCTCATTTTCTTAACAAACTGCCTCTTCATCCTAATTTTCAGCAAATTCTGACCGAACACCACTGCCTTGCATGACATTATCTCCATGCACATCATCATCAACGCTATGTTTATTTGAATCAACACCACCTGCATCATCTTTATTTGCTACATCATTTGTGATTGTACTGACCAAAAGACCAAAAGCAACCAATCAAAACATCATTACAACATACAAAATATTAAGATAAATAAATAAATCAACAAGGTAAAATAAACACACTAAAAATATTATATACTACATTATTTTTTTAAAAATATATATACAACACCCGCAACATCCAACCCTTTGCTGCAATCAACAACAATATGTAAACCATTTAAACCAGCAACGGTCACAATGGGACAACCCATCTTTGCACTAGCATCTGAAATGCTACTCATTAATGAACTAGAGTTAAAAGGCTGGGATACATGAACATCATCCATCTTATTTCTGAATAGTAACATTTATTCTTTTCTTCCTAGACCTAGTAACATGAGAACACTTATTAATAGCTGCTGGAGTAAGGACTCCCGCAGCCTGACTCACATTTAGCATCTCATATCTGCGAGCCAATTCAGCAACTATACCCCACACAAAAACAATGTATAAATAATCATTAAACGAACAAAAACAACAACTTTTAAAAAACATAGTATGAAAGAAAAACTTACCTTCAGAAACACACGATTCTTAAAACTTTATTTTTTCACGAGTGATTACCTCTTACTTTGGTGACTCAAAACCTTTAAAGATATCTTAACAACAGGTTTGGATGTAGTTTGTGCAAAATAAATACACACACTAATTGCTAATAAATGCAACATATAACTAAAAAAGTGCATTCCTAATTCATTATAAAAATACACAACAAACACAAATCGACAACATACTAAAAATACTCACTCGATATTAACAAATGGAATGTGTAAATAAAAAATTAATTTAAAAATCCAAATCAACATCAAAATGATAATAATAAATCATGCACAATTCAACTAACAAATACATACTCAGTTCTAACAAATGCAACATTTAGTTAAACACATGCAATTTCTTTCGAAATCAACAATCAACAACAAATGGAAATAAAATTCATATGCAGTATAACTACAAATTCACACTGAATACTGAATAATGCAACATGTGATAAAAAAATGTAGTTCCTAATTTAAAATAAAAAATCAACAATATATGAAAACAATCGTACATAAAATAACTAACTTAAACACACTAAAAACAAATACATGCAACATATAACTTAAAAAATACATATTAAAATAACAACTAAAAATCAATATGACAAACTCATCCAAAGGTGCCAAAAAAATTCAAAAACAAAAAATTAACATATCCGACAAACTCTCAAGATCAGCTACAACATTTCTTCTCCTTTGATAGGATCACCTTCTCTATAAGAACACTACTTGGTCCTAGCCATCACCTAAACATGAAATCAATTAAAAAGCACAAAAACCCTAACAATTGATTGATTCTAAGTGGAAGTAATTAACAACTAACCTCATACTAACATTAACACCGAGAAGAAACGACGACGATGATGAATTTGAATCAAACCACCAGCGATGAGTTTAGAATGGTGGTTATGATGGAAATTTCTTTGTTATTAAATATATGAACGAAAACCTTAGATGAAAGACTTGGTTTTGTTGAGCCGTGGTTCTTTGTATATGAGCGAAAACCATAGATGCCATGCACCATTGTAGTCGATAGAGCATGTTTGAAGACTTGAGCTCAGTTTCTGGCAATTGTTTTGAGTTTGAGACAGGGCTATGTTGCATCTGATGATTTTCTCTTGACCCGTTTGTTAGCAAAAACAAATTTACTGATCATTAGCATCTGTTATCCCATCCACTCAAATATTAGAAGTCCCTAACTTATCTAAGTTAAGTAAAACCCTACTCTCTTTTTAAAAAAATAATTAAGTCTTCCAAATTCATAATGTTTCAAGGACAAATTTAGCTAGGGATCAGCAAGAAGGTTCCTTGCATTATAATATGAGTTTGATTAACATCCTTCATCTGGTTATGAATATTTGAGATTAAATTATACAAGTTCCAGGAAGCATTCAAAGGGCCGATGTACAATCCGGAGCCATTTTGCAATCAGCTTCCAATATGAACTCATTTAAACCATATTTCGCCCCAAATTTCATACCATAATCAATTGCAATCAATTTTAAGTAAAAACTAGAGCAAGAAGGAATGGCAGCCCTTCCTAAAGAATAGGGCCAATAAGCATCCACATTAATCTTAAATCGAAACCGTGATTTAATTCATTTAACAATTCTGATTTTAGGCTTTGGATGAGGTCTTAGAGGTATTAAACCTAGTTTATGCCTGTACTCATCCTCTTTATTGTTACTAAAAGTTGCAAATATAAAAGAAATATAAGAAAAGATCTTGTTTAATCTCTTGAATCAGAACTGCATACAGAGGATTCAAGTTATCAAACAAGATGTTTTTTGTGCTTTCCAAAGATGCCAGCATACCAGGAATGGTGTAATACAAATTTATTCATTGTGTATTCTACTGGTACCAGTTGAGGACCAATAAAAAGTTAATTTATCCCAAATATTCTCAAAAAATGGAGTTACCAGATTAAGCATTTGATCAAAATAAGTCCAAAGTATAGTAGATAAATTGCATTAATAAAAAAAGTGGGATAGAGAATCTGAATGCATACAATAGGGGAATTTAGAAGCAATGCTGATTTCAGGGGAAAATAATAATGATATCATCAAATGGTAGAATAGAATTAGCAAGCTTCCACATAAAGACAAATATTTTCTTTTTGATTTTCTTGTGCCATGCCTTTTTTTAATGATCTAAGAATATTTCTCTATGATGAGACAAGTTCAAAAGCTGATTTAAATGTAAATTGATAATTAGTGGAGGATGTCCAGATAAGTCTCTCTCTAAGGTGGATTATTTTGGCCGCTTGCGGAAAATTAAGGAGGTCAGGTGTCTAAAAGTGTAATTGAGGTAGATATAGATGTTTCATTTCCAGGAAATTTGAAATTGAAACATCTGTATCTAAAGTAAAGTTCCAACAGTGGATAAAGTCTTGGAGAGGTCCATAGCATGTCCAGTTAGAGGTGAAGGCATTAGCTATGTCATTTCCATGAATAGTTATTGTGTTCATTTCAGCTAATGCATTAACCTCCACAATTATATTCTAAGGTTGAGATTTTCTCTGTGTAACCATAAGAATTCCACCATAGTTTCAATGCAAACAGTTTTTATAATCTTTTCCATTTTAGGAAAACACCAATTTTTCCCCAATTTTTCCACACTTTTTGTCCCCCCTCATCAGTTTCTCCACAAAAGAAAATGGTTATTTTTCTTTTTAGGATCTTTAAAACAGAACTAGGTGGCTTTAAAACTGCCCATAAATGTTGTGGTATTGAAAATAATACAGTTTAGATTAAGATTAGTTTTCCATCCATGCTTAACTAGATGTTTTCCAATTTTTTAGAATTTTATCATCAAACAAAGGTCTGAAAAATGATGTTTTAATATGCCAGTACAAACATGAAAGTCAAGATAAATGAAGAGAAAATTACCTTGTCTCAAACCAAGTTTATTCTTGATCAGATGAATAAGACCTTTATTAGCATTTTTCATATATATATATATATATATATTGCTCTTGTCATAGTTAATCGTCTACCATGGTTTAGCTTCAAAAATATCAAGGAAGGCCTTTAATCTAATTATGCATGGTTTAGTAACTTGGATAAAAACAACAGTATCGTCTGCATAACCTAAATGAGAAATAGGGATTGCATTAGCTGGGAGTTTAAAATAATTCAGTTTTTCATTTTGAAAATGTATTTTAAAATCCGTGTAAAGGATCTAGTTAAAATATTAAACAAACTGGGTGAAAGTGGTTCACTTTGTTTAATATCCCTAGATGTCTGAAAGAAACCTGATGGTTTACCATTTATAATAATAGGAAACCTTACCAATGACAAGTTATTGATTATTATCCTAAAGAATTTTTTATGGAAGGCAAATATTTCCATTACTGCTGGTAGAAAATTCCATCTAACCCTATCAAAACTTTTCCCAAGTCCAATTTTATGATGTAGTTAGGGTTTTTTTCTTCTTGTTAAAAAATCTCGTCATTTCCTGCATCATTATTAGCAATATTTTTATACTTCATGAAGGTTGTTTGATTTTCAGAAATTATTTTAGGCACTAGGACAACTAATCTATCAATTATCATTTTGGAAAAAACCTTGTTGATAAAATTTGAAAGGCTTATGGGCCTATAATCTGAAAAGGTTATTAGGAAGTCCTTTTTAGGGATAGAAGCAATCCATGTGCGAGCTATTCCCACTGGAATATTCTCCCCTTTCATAAATTGAATCATAGATTCATTAACATCATTATGAATGATGTCCCAGTTAGTTTTAATAAAAGCTAGCAGTGTATCCATCTAGCTCTGGTGTACTATATTGATTGAGAACAAAAATTATATTTTGGGTTAAATGCTTTTATAACCCTACATTTAGGTTGAAAATGCAAATATAACCCTGTTAAACCAAAAACTACCAACATAACCCTACCTTTATGATGAATTGTGCCAATCTAACCTTCCGGTCAGATTCCAACTTTGACTTATATTTCTGACAGTTGACTTGACATAAAAGATTAATATGCCCTGGGCATTTCTACTAAAATAAAATTCCTTTTTTGCCCTCTCCTTACCACCGTCCAGCCACCACCTTACCACCGCCCAGCCACCACCTATCCCCGATCACCACCCCACCTCTACCCAGCCACCACCCCACCACCTTCTCCACCACCATTACCCCCCCTCTCCAGTCCACCCCCACCAC
>JAULKK010002941.1:0-20460 GCA_032355705.1 Rubia peregrina
TAATACAAAGTTTCTAATCATAGTGATTGACTATTTCACGAAGTGGGTAGATACGAAGCCATTGGGAAGAGTCACCGTCAAACTATTGTGATAGATAATGGTACGCAATTCATGAGTGGAACCTTCAGCTAGTGGTGCTCGAAATTAAGGATCGCTCAAAATTTCAAGTCTGTAGCTCGTCCCAAGCTAATGGCCAAGTGGAGGTAACTAAAAAAACATTAGTCCAAGGAATTCAAAATTGATTTGAAGAAAAGCGAACCAGATGGGTAGATGAGATGCCCAACGTGTTATGGTCGTACAGAATAACAGTAAGAACCTACTAGAGAAACACCGTACAACCTAGCTTACAGTCATGAAGCAGTAATTGAAATTGGGAACTCAAGCCTTAGAGTGGAATAATACAATGAAGGCGATAATCCTGAAATGATGAGTTTGGATCTGGAACTTGAGGAGAAAAGGCAACATACAACGATCACAGAGGCAAAGTACAAGGAGAAGGTATCCCGAGCATATAATTACAAGGTTGGAAAAATATTGTTTCAATTTGGCGATCTTGTGATGTGAAAGAATGAGGCAAGTCTAGCGGAGGAAAAAGAAAAACTGTGCCCAAAGTGGGAAGGCCAGTAAAAGGTAACGAAAACGCACTAATCTAACTGCTACGAGCTAGAAAGGTTTGATGGTAGCACCATCTCGAAAACTTGGCGTGTAATCAACCTAAGGAAGTTCCATGTCTAGCTATCCTTAGTATGTGTTAAAAAAAAGCTCAGTTGTACAGGAGCCATGAAATGATCATTGGTAGCCTTATCATTGTTAGCGTCATTGTTTCTATTTAAGCGTGATATTATTGCTACCGTACATATTCAATATTAGAAAACGTCTTTTGGAGAAAATCATCCATAGTACTGTTCAGTTAAATTTTATGCAAACCCCATTAACCTCAAGAAAAATAGCAACACAAGCAAAAATTAGCAAACTATGACACATCGCAAAGAAAATCAAATCTTGCATCTTTTAACCGCGGGCAAGTAAGTTTGTACAATCTCAACACGGAAAGCTATAGATCTTGTCAAAGTGAAAATACCGAATTAGAAAAGTGACAAAAGCAAGCAATTGATCTTGCGGCTTTGCACATCATAGGTTTACAACCTCAATCTTGCAAGCTATAGATCTTGCAGAAAGAAATGCAAAGGCACATGTGCCTACGAAAACATTGACAAAAGCAAGCAATAGATCTTGTGGCTTCACACAACATAGGTTTACAAACTCTATCTTGCAAGCTATAGATCTTGCAATAATAAATGCAAAGGCACATGTTCCTACAAAAACAACGACAAAAGAAAGAAATATAACTTACGGATTTGCTTGAATCAGGTTGTCATACCCAGAACTCGCAAGCAATAGATTTTTCATAAAACAAGAACAGGAGCCCTAAACACAATAAAAGATGCGATCAAAGTCAAGCAATAGATACTAGTGTAAGGGGGCATTAAAGGCGGTTATATCGGACAATAGAGGCACTTTCAATGTGCTTTCTCTGGCTATGACTTCCATCGTCCATCAATAGAAGGCGGTTACAAAAATAGCCTTAAAATCGCCAATGAAGGCGATTAAAAACTGCCTTCGAAGGGACACTAAAAGTCCTTTAATTCTTTCCGAGGTCGAAAAGTTTGGTCATCCCTCTTACCAAAATTGATATTTCCGAACTCAGAAATGCAAAAGTTTCTGAACTCGAAAATACCATATATTCTCTTAAATAAAACCTTATTTGTTTCCAAGCTCTTGTCTTTTTTTGGTTCCCAATCTGTAAAATAATTGCTCAGATTTAGCCCAAATTAGAATTATTTCCAAGCTCGGAATTACTTCGTATATTATGTTTCCGATACCGAAATTCGTGATCATCATTATGTGTATTATGATGAAAAGTTTCCAAAATTGGAAACTTGCTCTATTCTTTTGGTAAATACATATTTCTATTTCATTTCTCCGACGCAATAAAGGCCTCAAACCAGAACAACAAACACAAAACAATACATGATAATGTCTTGCATGTTCACAAAAATATATAGATAACGCTAACCAAGAAATAATCTATAGATAGGAATAGGAAACACTAGGAATATATTCAATAGTCTTAAGCTACACTATTTTTCCAAATTTGTTGTTTTACCAATATTTGGATTTCCTTGAGATGCTAACCGATTGAGTATGAGATGGCGAGCCAAATTATTTCGAACAATGTTGATATCATCTTGGGAGTAGGGTTTTGATTCCTTCAAGAAAATTTGTCAATAACTACTAATTAGCAAATACAAATAGCTTTGTTACATTTTTTGCTAGAAATAATTGTACATGTACCTTGTCAATTTGAAGTATGTCATCTTTGACCTCCTGAATGCACTTAGCCGCGTATAACATGACGTAATATCTGCACTGCCATGTTTGCGCCTGCTTCTTGTACTGATTGAAATTAACATGAAATCCATAGTTAAATTGTAATATCCATTAAGTAGTGTTAATAGGAAAAAATAGCGTGATAGTCCACCATGATTTCGACTACCTCCAAAATTACATTTATTTGGGTCGCTATGTCCTTCAATGCCAATTCTAAAATCTTGAATAATGCGTTCGACGGTTGGAAGTGAAGGGATCATCCAATACACATGTTTGTCGGCGAGGGCAATCAAAATCAGTCTACAATGGTCCGTGTATAAAAAATGTAAATTATCAATGAAATTAGTGTTTTGTTATCGGTAACGTAATCGAACAAACTTAGAATAACCTTTCAATGTATGGTGCAATGAAAAGTTCTTATCTTTTTGCACTAGGCTATTGCCAATGTAGTCCATCCTCTCTGTTTTAGTACAACCAATTTCTTGAATCGACACCGGGCATATGTACCCAATCCATCATTTCTTTTTATTGTGGGTGAAATACATGTACCTACAAAATGACATTTACTTTATGGTGTATTGTAGTAAATGTAATAGTGAATTTAACTAAAAATTAAAGAAATAATTCACAAGGTGTAGATGGACATGATCGTTTGATTGACTTGCTCACATCTCTAAAGATCTTCAAAAAATAGTCCAGAACGCCATGATCTCCCATTTGCATTCGAACACACAGTCATTTCCCAAGAATGAGTATGTTGAGCGTCGACCATGTGGTTGTAGCCAATTGTACAGGACACGCACTAAGTGTGGTGAGTCTCAATGGACTTGTACTCTTGTAATTAGAGGTCTAACCTTCATGGGTGTTGTTGGGCCAGAATTTAGGTGTTGGTTTGACGGGTCTTGGTGTTGTTTTCACTGGTTTTGGTGATGTAGGCCTTGTTTCCTTCAAGTGTTGATCTGTTGCAGGATCAAAATAAATAAGTCTACGAGGCTAGAGTAGGAAAATTCCCCGTGAGGGACCAAACTTCTTGTACTCTCCGCCTGCGATTAGCAAAGGGGCGTCCATCACCAATGAACCTCCAACAAAACCCTAGAAATACCCTCAGCAATAGGCACGGAGTGATGGTATTTCATCATACTATGCAGAACTCCATTGGACATGTGCAATGGTTGACCACCTATGACTTAGTCCATATATAGCTCACAAGGTAGTGGTTTATATATATATATCCCTACCCAACTATATGTTAATGTACAAATTTATTGTATTTCTAGTATCACTAGGGGAATAAATTGAAATCTATACCTTATTATCGGTAGTTTGTAAAGTGTTCTCGACATTTGTAGGTTTGAACAATTGTCACTCGATTGTTGCAACCAACTTCTTTTAAACAATAGGCTCTCGATTCACCTCAATCTCCTGGGAGGAATGGCACATTCCCCTAGAGGGCAGGGTCCAATCAGGCATCAAATTATCTAAGTTAACCGGAAGAACAAGGCCGGTGTGTTGGATCAACTTGCGAATGATGATGTTTTGTTGCTCTCCTGTGTGTTGGATAAACCTACTAAGTAGGATGTCCTGTTGCTCTATTCATTTGTCTTGAATTTTTTTTTTTAGGATATGGACTTTGGATGGTTCAGATCCGTTGTAGGACTTCATTATGGTGAATGCCTCTCGTTGGGTCATGAATGATCCCACACCCCTAGCACTCCCGGGGTGGTCGGGTTTCTCGATTGCTTCACAAAGGATATTGTGCTTATCATTGGGAATGAATTTTCCTTGTAATTGATTACTCTTCACTTATTCCTACGTAGAGTATAAGGTAAATTAGAATACACAATTAAGAATAATGCTTATAATACAGAAATCTATTATGTAGAATATTTCCTCAGAATCCTTTCGGCAATCATTTTTTCTTCATCTGTCACATAAGCCTTAATATTGTTTTGTCTCCCTTTAAGAAATAGATCGTGCCTTTCAATTTCATCCGAATTGATTGGTTTCACAGAAGCTCTTGCCTCATCTTCCGTCATCACACCCTCTATTGTGTTTTGAATATCTTGTTCAAAACATTGTTTCACTAGGTCGATTGCCGCTAAATCATAACCCCCACGGCTCAATCTGTGAGGAATTTATTCTTTGCGGAATTTTTTTTATCATCCCTCGTGCCCTAAGTTAGGAAGTTAGACTTATGAAATCCCTATATACATGATAATCTAAACTCTTAAATATTAAGAAAATGTTATTACTAACATTTTCCTTGTTCTCCAATGCCCTCCTTTTGTGTATCTCCTAAGTGTCTGATTGAATGTGAGTGTAAGTTAGCCATGGGAAATCACGCCTCTTATCACTAAAAACGAAGTCCCTTGACAAAGTGTATTTAGGTTGACGCCAACTCTTTGAAATTGCCAACATAGCCTTCCTCCTCAAATCATCCATATCCAGAGATTCGATGTCAAATTGCCTCTGTGATGATTTTGACCTCCCCAAGGTCAATTATGGAGACACATTTATAATAGGGAAAAATTTTAGAAATAAAAAAAAACTAAATCTACCTTGCATTCCATCCATAAAGTGTCTTTGTATTGTTTGGGGACTTCGTGCTAACTATCATAGTGAATGTCCACCCTCGTTCTACCCACCTTCGCCGCCCAACTTGACCATTTTGCACATTGGGTCGATACACATGTGTTAGACTTATTGAATATCAATGAGGTTAACTCTTTCCTAGCCATTCTACGTTCTAGTGTTCGGTAATAAGTTCGGGCTATTCCTACTTCCTCGGACTTGTCATCCTCATCCTCGTCGTCATTCACATCCTCATCCTCATCTATACCATGGATCGTTAAAGGTGGATTTTCATTCCGGGAAAATGAAGTCCCTTGATCACGAGTTCTTTTCTTAGAGGTCGTCATTTTGTATGCTATAGTAACAAACATACCTTATTATTAGTCACAATTACCCCAGGGAAATAAAATTTATACTTTTACCCTAATGAAATGAAATGTATAATACATAAAACAATTTCTTCACTTTTAGATTGCAAGTATTGAACACAAGCCCTCACTTCCTATAAATATATCACTCCTTTTGTTAAACAAAAAAAAAACCTAAAAGGATGCCATAATTAATACTAGGCTAGAATTTCTAACAAAAACCCTAATCCATAAACAAATGAACTAGAATAACCTACCCACTTGACATGGAACTTTTAAATATAAAAACTCATTCTAGAAAACCTAAATGAAGCCACAAAAAACACCAGGGTTTTTGGTCATGCAATACAAACCATTTGTTGCTCATTGTTATAGGACAAACCTTCTCCTCAAACAAAGGTTAAACCTTATTTACCATAATATCATCTACTTAAATGCAAAATTTCCAACAACATAGCAAAACTAAAAAAAATTGGGTAGATGAAGTTGAATAGATGATAATATGGATGAAAAATTAGATAAAACAAACATGTATGCTCGGAAGATGAAATCTTGGTGTTTAGATGAGGAAGAATTGTGGTAGAGGGTTTGTGCATTTTTTGGAGGTGAAATGTTAGGGAACTTTAGCGCTGGATTTGAAATGGGCGATAAATGTCCATTTGAAACCCTTTAACCCATATATTTTTCCTGTCTTATGTAGTTTCCAAACTCAAAAAATCTGTAGCAAAGAGTTTCCGAACCCGGAATAAAATCTTAGCTTTGTATATGAGTCAGGAGGTGTTTCTGAGTTTGAAATATGCCTTTGTATATTAAAAAATGGGCAGATTCTACAAACCCTAAATTCAAACTATTCGAATTCTCAAACCCTCAATTCAAATTCTCACTCCCAATTCCTCACTTCCAGAATTCCATCCCCCAAAAAAGTAACCACGAGCTAAAAGAGCAAGGCCTCCAAGTTAAAGGCAAGCAACCGGAGCCATGGTCCCATCACAAAGAGCGGGAAATCAAAGAAATTCTTCAACGAACAAGCGGAGGAAAGGCATGTGGCTTTTTCGAAGATAAAAGTTATTAATTCCAAGAGCATACTAGAATCGAGCATAGGTGATTTGGGGGTTGACTATTTGCTAGCCCATTTTGGGACACAACATCTAGCGAAACTACTTTGTATCAGGGAACCTGTGCATGTGGATGAGGTGATCCAATTTTATGCTAACTTGGGTCAAAGTAGTAATAATCGGGACATGACTAAGGTGAATGGGAAAGTAGTCAGTGTGACTAAGTATAGCATAAATGAAGCACGAGGATGCCCCTACACCACCCCAAAAAAACTAAGACCCGATGACCCTCAAGTTCCCCTAGAAATTTACCACAACCATTCTTGGTCGGGAGTGAGTGAGGCAATCCCCCTATTCCCCATAGACATGGCAAAGAAATATTTTCATAGACGAGTACTATGACATTAGTGTATTGACCATCGAGCAGCGTATAATGTACAAGTGGATTTACTTAAACGTCTTGCCAATGGGTGGCCACACTTGCGAGCCGACAATTGGAAACTTGATGCTCTTCTACTATTTCATGAATGGGGTAAAAATAAACCCAGATTTTCCACCATCTCCTTCATGCTCAATACTGCCAACACAAAGAAAAGGGACCTCCCATGTGGCGTTTTGATACTGCCATGCTGAAGAAAGTGGGGGTGCAAACAGTGAACCGGCCCTACGCATGGATTATTATGATGAAGCTTGGTTCCAGTATAAACAGTTTCAGCAAGATGTTAATGGGAGATGGGAGAATAAGCAAAAATGCGAAGAGGACTCGCGAGGCAGAACAAGAGAGAGTGGAGGCATCAAGCTCCAGTGAGTAATCCACCGCATTTGAAATTATTTTATGTGCATTATCTTATATTCTATGAAATTGTAGTCTAATAATTACTTGTCGTATGATTGTCAATTATACACAGGTTCGAAGACCGGGTGGAAGGCTAGGTTGAGCAAGTATTTTGATTGCTTGGGCGCGTACGTGACCGAGACTCACAATATGTTGACCTAGGCCCACTGTAGCATGTGGATTTTTTGGAATCACAAGGATTGCACCTCGTACTTAGCGATGATGAAGAGCAGCCAAATTTTGAGCCGGTCTTCTCCGAGAGCGATAATGATGGGACGATGATGGTGGTGATCTTAATGATGGCGGCAATGGTGATGATGGTGATGATGGAAGATATGGTGGTGAAGGTGAAGTCTAGACAACCGAGGGTGAAAAAAAATAATGAGCTAGACCCTGGGATAGAAAGTATGTTCATAGAGGTGTAATAGGATAAGAGTGAACTTGGAAAACTCCTATGTTGGTTTGATTTTGGAGTTACCAAACTTCTTGTTTATAGATTTTAATCATTGCTATGTTTTCATAACTTGGTGTGTCACAAATTAATTGTGTTTCGAATTGGTTGTGAAATAGTTGCTAAACTTCTTCTTTGGTTGAAATTCATTTGTGTTTGATTTTTTCCATTACAAGTCATCTTACATTTACAGTGAAAATAATAAGTTTTATGTAGGTGTGTTTTAGTTTTAGCCTAAAGAGACATGAAATCACTGAGTTTTTGCATTTTGACCATAGGAACAGAAGGAATTCTGAGCTCGGAAACGTATATGTCCTTTTTTTAAAGCACATAAGGAATTCTGAGCTCGAAAAGTGTATGGTAAATGTTTATCATAAGCATAGAAAACTTTTTGAGTTTTGAAATTTAAATCCAGAAGGGATTCCAAGATCGGAAAGTTTATGGTAAATGTTGACCATAAGAACCGATAACTTTCCTAGCTCAAAAATTTAAGCCCGGAAGTAATTCTGAGCTCGAAAAGTAATGCGCTTATTTTATGTAGAAGGTAAGATTATGTTTCCGAGCTAGGGTGGGGGCATGGACATTCTAATTAGCCAATGGTCTTTAAATAATTTGTTCGAATGCCCATATGAACACCCCGAAAATGGTTTCCCTGAGGATTTAGACGGCCCTTTGAATTATGTTTACCATAGGGAAAAGTTGTTGTTGATGAGTGATTACCCTTATGTCGACTTTGTGGAATTTAATGTTAAATACTTTGGACGTGATAGGAGGTAATTAGGAAGGCCGAAATCTTTTGATCTAGAAGTCTTGCCTATTGACACTCGTATCACATAAAACATTATTGCTAGAACCCTCATTCCCTTGGGTGGACACAACACCGAGCCTAACTATCCCACGCTCAACCTATTCTATTTCATAATGGAGGGTAGGAAACTAAATATCGGGGAGGCCATTTTTAAGCATATGTTGTACATTGCGACTTCAAAGAAGTTGATTAAAGGTCTTCCTTACTGCAATGTGATCACATTGATATTGAAGAATGTTGAAGGGTTGGTATTGGTGGTAAGGAGAAAGGAACCAAATATTTTTGACAAAACGTACTTCGAGAAGAAGTGTTGTGTTTTTACGTGATCACAAGTGGTATCACAAGCGTTTGGAAGCTTCTGAGGGTAACAAGAGGCCACGAATTGAGGAGGGTCCACAAATTGAGCAAGGTTAGTCACACTTTCATTTATACAACATTATGTTCAAATTCATTTCTAATATTACTAATAACATTTGTTTTTCCACATAGGTACGGATAAATCTTACATAAAATGCTTTAGGGATTTCTACAAGTAGATGCGCAAGGAATTTTGTGCAATGAAGGCAAAGATAAAATCCCGGAGAAATCTCAAAGAGTCTATGGACGACTCCTCGCGGCAACCTCCCGCCCACGACAATGCCAATCGAGATTGACGGTCGACCTTTGAAGATGAGGAATGATTTTCTATGTTGATTTTCTAAGGATGGTTTGTTATGAACGATTTTCTTGAAGTACTCTATTAGCTTTATGAATGATTTTCTAAGGATGATTTGTTAAGAATGATTTTCTTGAATGATTTGCACAAATTGTTGTGAATGATGTCCATTTCAACATAATTAGAATACATTAAATAATCACCGTAACTTGTCAATTTTAACAAAAGATGGGAGTAATTGAATTTTAGTACAAATTATACAATTCCAAGAAACCGAACAACAGATGAGATAACAAACCTTAGGGTAGATCTATGTTTCACTTATGCTTCCTATTCCTCACCACCTTCTTTTCCTTTCTTCTTCTTTGATTCATTTTCTCTCTAACGTCTACCCATGTACCTTCGCCATGATCATTATGGCCAAAGAAACAATGTAGACTCGTATCATACTCCTAAAGTAAAATGTCATCTTGTAATCAAACACTCGGAGTATGCTGCCTAAATCCAATAATATCCTCTAATTCATTCTCAATGACAAAAGCATGCTTTCCTTTGACAACAATCTCTCACCTCGGATCAACATGGTTCCTAACATAGAAAACCTGGTTCGCTTAAGATGCCAAAATGAAAGGAGCATCCTTCCAGCCAACCTATTTATGTCCACTAGGGTGAATCCCAAATCCTCGTCCGCTAACCTTTGTTAATATCCACCCACTGACATTTAAAAACAGGGATCCGTATTGTGACATAGTCAAGCTCCCAAATTTAAGAGATCATCCCGAAGTAACATTTTTTTAGCGTACATAGAATTAATTCTCTTCTGCCACTTCCAAAATGCAATGCTTCGGAGATGAGTGGCACACCACTGTTCTGATTGACACTTCTATCATCAATTCATTTTGTGGAAAATGTGAAATTGTTAATGTCATAACCGACATATGAAAGAACGGTTCCCAATGGTATGTACGACAACTATTTAACGTTTGAGGAATGTTCCCAAACAACTACGTGATCCCTCAACCATGAAGAAAATACCATAGAATTAAATTGGAAGACCTGAGCGTCAATGAAATATGGGTGCACCATTTTATGGCATCTATATGAACATCAATGTAGGGGACTATTTCTTCATTATTTCGCAAGACATAAAGATGGGCAGCATTTAAATCTTCAGCAGAAAGACTGAAAAGTTTACCCTGTCTCATCCCAACACCTTCCAACCTCCCGTCATGTCTAGAAACTAAAACACCAACATATTAAACTTCTTTTATATACTTAGTGCAAAACTTGATGGCCTCTTTTATCACGTATCGCTGCACAATACTAGAGTCTGGCCCGTACCAATTTTTCACAAGATGCTTGAATATTTCATGTAACTCACAAAAAGGTACATCTATTATATATAAAAATAGGACCACATTGTTTTAACTCCGGAACCAAATGGACATACATGTGTACCATAATGTCAAAGAATGAGGGCGGAAAGTACATTTCCATCCGGTATAGAACTTTAACAATAATTGCTTGCAACCTGTCCAACTAAAAAATACTAATACCTTGCGACAAATGGACTTGAAAAAGAAACATAGCTTCGTAATGTACAGTCTAACATTTGGTGGCAATGAAGCTCGAATTGTAATGGCATTCAATTACTGCATGAGGTTATGACAATCTTGTGACTTCAACCCAACTAGCTTCAACTCTTCCAGTGACACACAGGGCTAATGTTGGACGAATACACACCTGGAACCTTAACACTACTCAATGTATCACAGAAAGATTTCTTCTTCGACTGCAACATAATGTAGCATGTAGGGGGGAAATAACAGTCTTCTCTAGATATGACTAGACCTAGATTCTTCCGAATTCCCATTTCAACCAAATCAAGCGTTTCTTTCAACCCGCCATTTATTTTCCCAGGGGTATTTAACAACATCCTAATCAAGAAATCACATGCATTCTTCTCAATGTGCATTACATCCAAACAATGTCTAACATCCAAATCCTTCCAATAAGGTAGATTGAAAAAAAAATTAAGCATTTCTTCCAACTACCATCAACAATTGATTTTATTTTCTTCTTCCCAAAATCATTAGGCAAGTTCTTCACATTATCAAAAACATGTGTACCAGTCAGTGGGACAGGTTCTCCTCTAGCCTCCACTTTCCCATTAAACCATTTTTTTCCGAGTACCAAGAGGGCCCCTCCAGAAGAAACCTCCGGTGTCCCTGATACTTTTTTAGAACCATGTTTTAGTTGACAGAAATCAGTATCCTTTTCACATACAAGCCAAGCTAAGTGGCCTTCCACAAAATACCCACACAAATTTCCATAAGCGGGAAAGTTATTGATGGTGCAAAATAACATAGCTTTCAAAGTGAAACATTCTTCAACCAAGCTATCATACGTTCGAACACCTTCATTGAACAAAGACAAGAGATCCTCGACTGGAGGAGTAAGATACACATAAATATCATTACCCGGCTGTCTTGGGTCTTATATCATCAAAGAAAATAAAACATACTTGCGTTTCATGGTCAACCAAGATGAAAGGATGTAAATCACCAACATCACAGACCAAGCACTATGATTGCTGCTCATATTACCAAATGGATATATATTATCCATACACAATTCTAACCTCAAATGTCGGGATTCATTGCCAAACTCGGGGAATAGATCATTAAATTTCTTCCATGGCCCACCATCTAAAGTATGTCTAATCAAATCATTGATCGGCCGGCCATATCCACATTCCAACGCAACAGCTTTCCATCTTCCCTACTCGCATACAACTTCTTCAAATAGGGAATGATAGGGAGATACCACAACACTTTTACCAGTGTCTCTTTCTTTTAATTGAACACAACTTCCACTATACCGAGACCTACCACAGACCCGACAAGTTTCTCTACCTTTGTCAACTTCCTCCATGTACAACATATAATCATTTGGGTACGAATGGATTTTTTTGAGTTCCAAACCCATTGGGAAAAGTATTTTTTGGCGGCATAACACCTATCTGACAATAGATTACCTTCGGGAAGAAAATCTTGGAACAACTGGAGAGCCTCGGTCAACGACTTGTCAGTCCATCCAAATTTGGCCTTCAAATTCATAATCTACAAGGTTTCACTTAAACCCGAGTGTTTCGAACCCTTGTAAAGAGGCATATTTTTGTCATCAATCAATGCATGCAAAATCCTCGGGTTTACCTTTGAACTCCCTTGCAATATCTTCATCCATTTCATCGAACTTCACATTTCCATCTAATTCATCTCTCACCTTCGTGTTGTTCATTTAAATTATTTCTGAGGGATCCTCAATTACTTTCCCATACCATACCCAACAAGTTTAGGTAGTTTGAAAACCCCTCCTTACTAGATATTCATGCATCTTCTTCCTCCCTAGATATGCATCATTTCTACAATCCTTACACAGACATTCTGCTCATACCCCACCCTTTTTGGAGGCATCTTCAAACGCTAATAAAATAAATTATTCTTCCAATGGCATGTAATCGGGATATTTTCTAAGATCTTTACCAATGAATTAATCTCAATTCATTCTCCTACAATTAATTCAATTAAAATTCAACCCATGACCATTCATACAACAATAAACAAATCCCATATCACAAATCCTAATTTTATATATATATATCATTCAAATCATCACCACCCTTAATATTTCCAAGACTATAAAGTAAAATTTTAAAGAAACTAACATTTTCCAATCTAAATATGACACCCTTTAGATTATGAAATCACTTCCTCATTAGTGGACAAGAATTTGAAGGAAACCCTTCAAATTTTTTCATAGTTGGGGAGTATTTAATGATTAGGGTTCAGTTTTTTTTACTGACCTACTTTCCGAGCTCAGAATTAGGCTTTGTTATATACAAAGTCACAGAATACTACTTTTTGAGCTCGGAAATTAATCTTATCTTCAAGGCTAGGAGACCATAGACTTTAGGAACTCGAAAATCAATTTGTACCTACTTTCCGAGATCGAAAAATTATAGTTTTAAAGGTGGTTATGACTAATCGCCTTCTTTTCATGCAATTTAGAGGCGGTTCTACCATCAACCGCCTTCCATTGTCCACATTTGAAGGCGGTTTTGAAAAAAACGCCTTCGTTTTAAAATTAATCTACTTAAAATGTAAGGCTTGGTACAAATGGCAATTTTCGAGCTCAAAATTGGTTCTTGATGGAGGTTTTGGAAAAATTATCGAAAATGATTTCCAATGCCGTCTTTAATATAAGACTCTCTACTGGTGAGATCTTGCAACTTCGCACAAACTAGATGTCAACACCTCAAAATAGCATGGGGTACTGTAATTTCAAACTGGTAACCACCAGTCCTAGTCGGTAACTCAAGAAGAAAGCATAAGAATATAGTGATAGCAATATCCAATAAATACAACATTTTATACTAGTCATAAGCAAACACATTGATAATAAAAAAAACTAAGGTATCATAAAATAGAAGCACAAAGATTGTAATTGAAGTATTTGGAGAAGGAAATTATTACATCAAAGAAAAACAAGTTATCTATGCCTTGGTGCGCGAGATGGCCCACAGAAGAAGAATGACCAGAGCGGCGGGATTGCTCAGCCTGATATTCCTTCTCGGATAAAATATGCTCCTAACACCATTTCATATGCAATTAAGCAGGGTGGTAGGTTCGACCACCTCGCTGCATACAATTAAGATACTTCGCATAGTACGCATTAAAGTTATATATATAGGACCAAACTCTTCATGATTAAGTTGAAAACTCATGATGTCCACAGTGTCTTGATAACTTTTGTTAAAGTTCTCCAGGTTATGTATCTTCTTCTGTAGTTAACTAATATGTGATCTAACATATTCAGATAGAGTAATCTTTTACTCGTTAATATTCATAGTTAGATCCCCATGGTTAGTAGACCACGGGGCTCTGCTGAAAGACCCTTGAGTTTTTCTTCATAATCAACATAAACTTGTTCAAGTTGATGCACACACGAGTCAAGGTGGTCGCACTCAGCATGGAGGTGATCATTCTCATCACGCAGGTGGGTATTCACGGTGAACTGTTCATCAAACCTGTTTTGCCACCCTGAAGAGCAAGTGGGAAGGTGATCACATTCATCCTGCTTCTTCTTATGATTCAATAATTTGTCAATTTGAATGCACTGGCCAGCTATGATTACGGTATTGTGATGAGCCTCGAGTGCTTTGTTGGCAAGAAAATTATTTACTTCTTCTTGGTGACCAATCATTTTAATCAAGTTTAGCTGATGCCAGTCGATAAGTTTATTCTGTTGGGCGCATAATTCTTTCTACTCATGAATATAGTCTTGTGACTTGCTTATAGTCCTTTTCCATCCAAGCTCCAGATCGTTGATGCTAAGTAGTATATATTTGAGATGAATGCCTAACGACAGTGCCCAATCTTGAATGAGACTGGGAAGGTTGAGCAAACGCACGTACACACCAATAGGTTCAAGATCAACTAAGCTGGAAATAATATCCTTGTTGAGGGTTTCAATATTGTAACCAGCAGGTACAAATTTATTGCAAGGCCAACACATAGGAGAGGATTGATATGAAGAAGAAGTAGGGACACGGCATCCAAGATATAATGGAATAGATTCCAAAGTAGAACTCCTAACACTTGAAAAGGGATCACCAGAAAGGAGCTCAAGAAATTCCTATGATAAGGAAGTGGTAGCCTAACCAGTCTAATAGGATAGCACAATCGAAAGACATAAATTGAGGATGTTGCTCAGAACAAACACTATAACCGAACGTATCAAGAGGATTTAAAAACTTACTGTCGATCAAAATATCAAATCCTTGTATACGAATAAATACGAGGGAAAAATACAAAATTAGAGTTGGCATACCAAATTCACATTGAATGCAGTACACATAGTTCAGACATACATAAAAGTACCATTATATGTTACACATATAAATTCAAATGGTCATAAATTAAGCCTTAACTCTAAAATTAACTAACATTAGTAGGAGAAGTAGACGCATTTTAGGTAACGATAGCATAATCCTCCTAGTTCACATTTTGAGCAAAAGCCTCCACATTCGCATCATATGTTGGGTTAAGATATGACTTAGGATCAGGAGAAACAAACGGGAGGCTATCATGATAATCAATTATGCACTCTCGCAGCTCAGAAATAGAAGGAAATAAAGGAAGAACAGCGAGATGTGGTAATAAGACATTAGGATGTCCACCATCAGAAATTTTATTGACGAACTCAACGTTAAGCATAGTCTTCACCTTCATGGCAGGATTATCTTTCGCAGCTCGATCCATCAAAGCCTCGCACCGACCAACATTGCAAGCGGAACTAGAAACTTCTTCAAAAGGTTAAAGAAGGACTTCTTAAAAAGCCGGTCAGCGAGAACTTGGGGATAACTGGGCAAAGTAGGACCTTTAGTCCGCATCTTCTCCAACTCAGCGCAGAATTTACTAGCTTTTTTTCAGCAACCTGCGAAAGCTTCTCAGCAACTTCAAGTGAGATATTCATAGCCTTGCACTGTTTCTTGCTAGCTTTATACTGCTCCAACAACGAACCATCCTGCTTGGAGAATTTAGCAACCCGCTCACCAACAAGCTTGAGACTCTCACCAATGACATCTGTCAGAAAAAAGATACAAACAAACATAACAATCAGATATTTTAAATAAGCATACTAATATAAGAAAAAACTATTTTAAAACTACAGTGAACATATTGCTCACGCAGAGGAAGTTTGGAAAGAGTGGAAGTAATTATCCCTTCTGCCAACAAATTACTGCTTAGCAGCGGAGGATTAAAATAGGAAATACTAGTGAGGCTTTTTTTCTCAGAAGGCTCCAATGCAACAGACGAACAACCACTCTAATTTTTTCTTTTTTTCTTCCTAAGTAACAGCGGCAACATTAATTATAGGTACCTCATCTCCTTCCGGTACTCTGCACGCAATTTGTGCTAAATGAGAGTTCACCTGAATGAGGTTCTCCTGATAGACATCATCAGCACCAGTTTAATGCGAAGGGACAAACACATTTTCCATCTCCTTATAATCATTGACAAGGATAAACAATCTGTCAATATTTCACCCAACTAGATCCATATCTACCATTCGACATAAAATTAAGTCAAGTGAACACACAAATACAACCAAGAAATACGAAAACAACAAAATATAACTTAAGAAATCTACAACATGAAAATAAAAATAAAGAATGCAAAATAGAGAAAGAATAAAATAACAAAAAACAAACACCTTCGCTCTCAGATTTAGCATGGCGCAAACTTACTGAGTGTTTGTTAGGTTGTAAACCAACCTCAGATTTAGCAGTAAGAAGTACTTCCAACTTGGAAATTTTAGACTTAGGAAAATTATAATTCCAAGCTGGAAGAACATGTTCGCACTCAGGATCCAGTTTAACATATATAAAAAACTTTGTGCCACACACTACAGTTACTAGGAAACCCACTGACAAACTCAACATTGGGAATGACGAGATAAAAAGTAAATCCATCAGATGAATTTTTCACCTTACAAAACTGATACAAGCTATGAAATAAGTCAACCGACAAGGACATTGGCTTGGGTACACACATAGTGGAAACCCACAATAATCGTGATACCCTTAGGATATAACTGAGGCAACGCGGTTTAATAAGATAGAAGAAAATATATAACCAACAGAAGGAGTGCGAACACTCTCAGAATTAAAGGAGCTTTGAGTTCAAGCGAAGACCTGAAAGGAAGATGAATTTTTAAATTATCCAAACAGTTGTCAGATAGAACGCTCTTAATTGTGGAAGAACAGGTGGGATGGTTGGAATTCTCCCCAGAGTCTACATCATCAACTCGGCCATCCTTTATGAGAGGATCAGTGGGATTAGAGGTAGACATTCAGGCAAGAATGAGTCCTAAAATATGAGATGAAAACCCCATTAATTAGAGTAACAAAATGCAGATATTGTATTTCAGAAGAAAAAAATCATACAATAACACAGGTAACACGCTGGAGAAGACAACCGGGTAGTTTGCGGGAAAACATAAACAACAAAATTGGTAGAACGAAGACAAAGTTCAGATTCACAAGTGAAAAAATTTTAAAAAGGGAAAAGAAAAAAAAGACAAAGAGACTTACGAGTTGAAAGAGCAGAGAACGATAATGCACGAGAAGAATAAGAAGAGAAAGGGGATATTGAGCACTGAGGCGTTTAAAGAAGAAATAAAGTTCAATATTAAAATCAAGAAACTAAACGTCAAAACTGAAGCATTAAATCAGTCAAAAACATCATGAAGAAATTCTTAAACAAAAAGTAACTTACCTTTCTCGGAATACGAGATGACGATATTATATGAATAGGTAATAGATTGATATGTAAGAGTGAAGGAACAGTGACGGAGTTAGGAAAGGCATTCAGGTCCTTTATAAGGTAAGCAAAGATAACAGCATGTGAGAGAATTCCAAAAAGCATAGCGAGTAATAAGGAGAGAATCTTGATTTTATGATATAAAATTGCAACATCCAAGCCTAAAAAAGATAAAAATGTGAAGTACGAATTAAAATTAAAATTTAAAAATTCATGGTTGTCTCGATATATTTTGAACATCATTTATTTCATTTTCTGAGGTATCATTGACATGCCTTAAATTAATTTATTATCGTAATTTTATCTCTTTTAAGTATACGCTTCCTCCGATCTTTCTCTTACTCCTTCCACAAAAATATTTATCTTATTTTCAATGTTGAATATTTCCGAATACAGATAATATCACAATATGTCAAATTAACTCTCATAATTTTTAAAATTTTACTTTCCAAACACAACAAACCTTTAATTTATAGCCAATACTAAATATATGCATTAATAGTAACTATTCAAACAAATATCAATATGAAAAAATAAAATTTCTTTTGAATAATGGTCTTGGCTACTATTCTTGGAATTTTAAGTTCATTTGCTCGCGACTGAAAATCTCCCAATCTAAAAGCAAATTCTTTACCATCGAATCCAAATATTCGGTGACTGCAGTGATCATTGAGTCGTTCGGGACTTTCGATTTTAAGCGGGTTCTAGGATTCAATCAAACTCCGACATGAAGAAGGTCTATGGTTTCCCAACCTTGATTTTTGTGCTGATGTTCACTTAGAAAATAACAAAATAATGAACCCAAAACTTGCTTTGACGGGTAAGTCAAGATGCCGCTGCAAAAGCTATGAAGGGAAACATAAAGAATTACTTTAATATAAAATTAATACTCGTGCAATGATTGTGTATTCTGAAATGAATATTGTTAAAAAAATTAAGTTTTAGAATATATATTTAAATAAATGATATTTCTTTTTAAGCTGGTTTAATATTATCTTTTTGTTTTTGGAAAATATAATCTTACTTATTATCATCTTTGCATAGTTTTAGCACGTTGAATGTCCAACATGTGCTAGATAATTGTCACCATAATCCTTTTCTACGGAATCAGACTAAGAGTCATCCTCTTGATTGTTGTGAAACTTAGCAGCTTAAAATTTACACCCCAGTTAATGATTTTTTAACTGAAAAGAGCATTTAGCGGGACATGCGTCACTTATGATTCTTTTCTTAATTTTAATCTTCCTTGGGAAAATGTTCATCATTTGCTTATCGATTAATGATGCCTCCAAAGTCTAACCAACTAATTGATCACTTGTATTCCTTCCAGTTGATTGAAGAAACTGAATTAAAGGCTTTGATAAACAGTTCCATTTTGTATGTTTGTTATTACAGGTAGTTCTTACTAAAGATCGAACTAATGACGTATTTTATACTTGAATTATCTATGTTGATGCTAGATAGTTGGTTCTCATCCTTCAGAGACTACGAGTGTAATAGGAACATTTGTCAACAAACGGATCACCCTCACATGATCATCTCATGGCTATTGAGAACAAATTAAATTAATCACCATTCATAACTTCCAACGGAGAAATAACAAAGGGATAAACGAAGATGGAATAAAGAAAATGTAAAACAATACTTAAAGCTGAGTAAAACCTTCATTTATTAAAATATTTTGTCACATACATTTACCCTTATGATTTTCTCTATAACGGAAGCAACCCAGCACTAAATTCCACCTCTAACTAGAAAAGTCACTTCCTCTCCTATATTTAAAAGAAGAAGTAATACAATGAATTTGAGGAATTGCTTCTCGATTAAATAGCAATAAGTTGATAAATTGGTTTTAGTTTCTCCAAAAAATGATAGAAAGTGGCGCAGAAGAAGTGGAGGAGAAATTAACACAATCATCAGTACCATCGAAAATTTTACCTACAAATAGAAACTCATTAACATTAAGTGTTTGAACCATTAACAATAATCTTGCCAAATTTCATATATAATTATACAAAGGAAAATAAATGAAATCATCCCCCAACAAACTCCAATATATTTATCATGATTTAGATCGAAATGTTTTTTAAGATAGTTTGATAAGTATTTACAATTTTCAAATTTTGATAAACAATAACTTATGTGCAAGAGATAACTATTTTACCTGTATATGCACACATCATGCAAGTGATTTTCCTATCATTGTGCTTATCTGCACGTGGTATGATATGATGACAAGATAATTAAAAATTCCTTACCATTGTAAAGGATATATTTTAAAATGATTTTTGAAAATTTTACTAACAATTTGGTCTTAATTATTTATGACTAGGAAAAAATCTCAGTTTTTATAATATATTTAAGCACTTTGAAAAATGCACAACGACATTAGTCACGTGTGTACTATGTTTAATGATAATCGCATCTGCAAGTGACCTTGCTGAATGTGGATGACATTACTGACTGTACCCGCAACACAGATGGAATACCGCCTCCATACTCAAGGCTGCAGCACATTATATTAAACCATCTCTTCATGCAAAGAGGTTAGAGCCGGAAATCAGTGGTGGCACTTGTATTCACACACCGGTTCCTGTCCAAATATCTTACCGTAGTGCTTTACAAGACCATAAAGAGACATGTACCTTTTGGCACCATTTTTTTCATCCTTTTTTCATTCCCTTCGACATTATTGATATATTTTTTTCAAAGTTGAAGATTCAAGGGAGCGGAGCAACCTAGATTACAAGTTTTTGATCCTTTCTTATATAATTTGGAAACAGTTTATAGTCTTAATATTGGGCAAAATGAATGGCAATAAAGCAAGAACGTTTCGACTAAATAAAATGTTTAGATAAAAGTCAATCATGTTTTGGATAAATTGGAAAATGTTGTCATCAATGGTTTGTGTGAGAGTTTAAGTAGTCTTTAACAATTCA
>JAULKK010002942.1:0-10522 GCA_032355705.1 Rubia peregrina
ACATTCAAGATTCAATCTTTCATTGCTACCTTAGGAAAAATATGATAACAAACAACATTAACATACTCATCTAGCAATATTAACATCATTCACCCACAAGAAGTTCTAATTCCATGTTCTTGGATTTTCAGGCCAAAAGTGAGAAGAAAGTGTACACTTTTCTAACACTTCTAGAACTTAATCATACAAAAAATTCATATTCTCAAACAACCCATAACATTAATGAAGTAAACAACAACATTAATGGCACAATAAATACTTCACAACAAATGCTCATGGAAGAGTAAAACAGAGTCTTACTACATGAGTTTGGAAGCTTCAATTAATTGCTCCCAATTGATAAGTTTAGCTAACACAAATAATACTATAAATCCCAAGCATAATTATACAAAGTAAAGATGAAAAGGAAATGAAGAACTAGGATTCTAAGAAGGGGAAAATCGGCCAAGATGAAGAGGATATGAAGTGGGTGGCCAAAAATGGCTTTTATAGTACAAGAGAGAAATAAAAATAAAGAGAACGAGAAAAAGTGCAGCAGGTGTCGCTCGGGCAAAAATGGCTTCGCTCGGGTGAAAATGGCTTCGCTCGAGCAGGCTACCTATTTTCACCCTTCTTTGTGTCGATTCTTCTTTTCTTTGTCGCCTTGCCTTCTTGCCTTCAAATCTTAGATTCTTCTTGTCATCACCCTTCAATACATCACCCTTCAATACCTTTTGTTGATTGCTTCAATCTTCAATATCTTGCCTTGTCACGCAAAACTCCCAATAAGAGTTATAAGAGCTTATAAGTTGCTCTTAACTCTCCTAAAAGAATTTCTAGGCAAAACTCAAAATCTAGAACACAAAAGTCCACAAAAGTAAGTCCAAAATGTCCTAAAACTACTAATTAAAATGAACACATCATCATCCTTTAATGTAGGTTAGAGAGAGAAAACACTTTTCCTTCTCTCTAGCTTATTTTCCTTTCTTCTCTTTATTTTTCTTTTTCCCAAAAGTGTTGAATCCGGTGCAATACTTGGGTTCAATGCTTAGGGAGTAGGGAATTAACTTGGAGATTATATTTGTTTTCATGTATTAATGTTTTTTTGTGAAATTTCTTAGATTAACATATTTCTATGTGATTTGTGATATTATGTTGGCTTGTTCTTAATGTTTACGAATTGCATGGTTGTCAGACTTAGTTAGCACACACCAAAGTCTAGTTTCATGTCGCCGCAATATTAATACTCCCCGGGGAGGGAAACTGAGATGTGCTTGGGGTAACGATGGGTCCGGATCCACGTGGGTGTGTGCACATAGGTTGCCGTTATTAACATTACGATCAACCATGCACTGGGGTTATCGGGTATAGATAGATACAGTAGCAAACTAGGGTTAGCTTTGCAACCCTAGAGCCATCGATAAGGTGTTTCACCCCCTTTTCCTTGTTAGACCTAGGGGGAAGCATTCATGGTGTAGTACCCAAGATGTAATAACACGAGGGAGAATCAAATATGCACAGTAGGCAGAGCCATTATTGCACTTCCATAATTACGGACACGATGTCAATGGAAGAATACGTGTGCACCCTATATGATAGGTATGGGAAAGTGTTGACCATCGACCACACCACCTGTCATAAACACGAGAATAGGCTTAAAGTTGTATGTGATGAAATTGATGATCGAAAAGATATTAATCATGTTACGCAAATATTCCCCGAGTGCTAGTTTATATAGTTTATTATTATGATCATTTGCATGCTAGTAGTTAGTTATAAAACCTCCCAATGCTTGTTTTACCAACAATGATTTTTCCTAACACGTGGTCAGATTAACGACCCGATCACGGTTGTGTATAGTTAGTTATTAGATTCCTAACATCACTGTGGACGACCCCGGTACTTGGTACTATCTACCATTCTTGATAGTGTAGTAGTAGGAATGAGAGAAACTTTAAAAATATATATCTTTGATCCACAGCCTCCTATCGGCTTAGTAAATATTTTGTTATATATTAGCGAAGCTGGGAGGGGGCGGGTCAGTTAGATTTACACAACAAAAGGTTTAGACAACCATTATTGGTTTCCTTGTCTAAATCTTGAGTTTTGTAGACTTAATTGAAGCTAATGGACACTTTTTATTCAGGGGAACCAAGATCTTCCTCTATGATCTCATTAGTAGGTTGCTTG
Organism: Rubia peregrina; assembly: GCA_032355705.1. NCBI lineage: Eukaryota > Viridiplantae > Streptophyta > Magnoliopsida > Gentianales > Rubiaceae > Rubia > Rubia peregrina. The sequence continues at coordinate 2,170 of JAULKK010002942.1, forward strand.
TGAGTACTTTTTCATCATTTTTTTATAGAAGGCCATCTGTGAGGGTGGTAGAAGATATTGAAGGTCATTCACAATAATGATAGTAGATTGAAAGCCACTGACTCCAAAGCGTGGCAGTAAATGGAATTGAGCCCGGGAAAGGCGGATTCAAAGTTCAAGAAGGCCAAGAAAGAAGTAAAGGAATATTTTACTGAGAGTTGCATGGAGTTTTGGGAACAATCCAAGAAGAATCATACTTTGAGGGTGGCACCATTGGATTCGTCTTCTCGAGCACACGATCCTATGTCTTCAATCCACTCCAACATACGGCTAAGTATAGGCACAAACCGTTCTGTTTCACCCGCTCCATGTCATTTCAAGTTAATAATTCAAACACCAGCCTACGGTGTATGAAGAATAACACAGCCAGTGCCATGTTAGTGAGAAAAATGAGGTTCTAGCCCAAGGTATGTGCCAAATGACACGAAATGTGAACTCAGAGACATCAAAATGGAGCACCAGTCGGTGGTTCGTGCCAGGCGACACTGGTCTCGCCAGTACAAGGCTTACGACCAATGCCAGGCTTAGCAGACCACACTGGCACGAGGCCATGGGTCGTGGCACGCTGAGCAGCCCATGTCACACTGAGGGGCCCATTCCGACACAAAATGCACTCAGCTGGCATGGACCGTGCCAGATCCCACTACCCGTACCATTTGCGGATGCTAGGGTTTTTTGATCATTTTGGGCCTTTTCAAGGATTAAATTTATTCCCACTTTTCATCTTCTCGAGTAGGCTAGAGAGACAAAATGCTCTTCCTTCTCTCTAGGTTCTTTTTCTTTCTTTTCTTTATTTTTATTTTGCCCAAATTTGTTGAATCCAATGCAATATTTGGGTTCAATGCTTAAGGAGTAGTTAATTAACTTTGGGATTATATTGTTATTCATGTATTAATGTCTATTTTTTGAGATTTCATAGATCTTACCCATTTCTATATGTTTTTGTGATTATTATGTTGGCATGTTCTTAATATTCTTATGAATTTCATGATAGTCACACATAGTTAGAACACATCAAAGTTTACTTTCATGTTGTTGCACTACTGATACCCCCCAGGGAGGGAAACCTAGATGTGCTTGGGGTAACGATGGGTCCGATCCACATGGGTGTGTGCACGTATGTTGTCGTTGTTAACATTACGATCGACCATGCACTAGTAAGGCGATGAGTTGGTCCAAAGGGTAGAAGGTAGAGATAGCTAAAGTAGCAAACTAGGGTTACCTTTCCAACCCTAAAATAATCGATAAGGTGTTTCCCCCTTTTGCCTTTTTAGGCCTAAGGAGAAGCATTTGTGGTGTAGTTCCCGTGACATAATCGTACGGGGGAGACTCGGATTTGCATGGTAGGCAAGGCCATCGTTGCACTTCCCTAATTACCAAGGCGGTGCTGATGGAAGATTACATGTACACCCTACGTGACAGTTATGGGAAAGTGTTGAACATCGATCACACAACGTGTCACAAACATTAGAATAGGTTCATATTTCTTGTATTTTATGAAATTGATGATCAAAATTCATTAATCATAATATGCTAATATTCCTCGAGTGCTTGTTTATATTGTTTATTTAGTTTATTCTCATGACCATTTGCATGCTAGTAGTTTTAGTTATAAAAACACCCCCAATGCTTGTTTTACCAACACTGCTTATTCCTAATATGTGGTCGGATTAACGACCCGATCACAGTTGTGCGTAGTTGATTATTAGATTCCTAACATCTCTGCGAATGACCTTGATACTTGCCACTATTTACCAATCTTGGAAGTGTAGTAGTAGGAACGGGAGCAATAATACAAATATCTATCTTTGATCCCTTCCTCTCGGCTTAGTAGATCTCCTGTAATTTATTAGAGATGCTGAAAGGGGGCGGGTGAAAGTGAATTATCCGGTCGTATCGCTTCTTCCAGGAAATTTATTGTAAAGAAATTAGGTGTTGGAAATTGAAGAAACTATAAGAGGAATCATAATCGTGTTGTGTGAGTTGGAGATGTATTTCTCTCCTTAATTATTTGCCATTATGGTTCACTTACTGGTTCAATATTGATATGTGGTCATGTTTATCGTTGATGGATGTATCCCTTTGAGAGGTATGTGAAGATATTCAAGGGTTATTTGAAAAATCAATATAATCAGGATGTCAGTATTGTTCAGAGGTATGTGACTGAGGAGGCATAGAATACTACATGGAATTTTTTAAGAATGAAGAGTCGGTTGGTGTACCAAAATAATGCCATGCAGATAGAGTGGGTGGCAAAGGCTTGTGAAATGGAACAACTAGGGTATTAACGCCCGATGAGTTTATGAAAGCACACTTATATATTTTTTTGAAATTTAGATATGGCACATGGCCGCTATAAAAGAGTGGCACCTCGGTTGGTTGAAGAAACAAGTACTTGATTAACACAATCACACTTTCATCGATTGGTTATGCCAAATAGTAGCTGGAGACAATCACAGTGACAGCTTGAATTGGTTAGTCTTCATGTCTCTTGTCAATGTAATTTCCTTCATGGGCTATGGCATGAATGGGTTTACCTTCTCAACCCTTGAATGAGACTCACACACTGCTACACAATAGTGGTTTTAGTGTTGTTTCAAAAGCATAACATGAAAGCAGTCCAAAGGATAAGAATCCCGTGTATGGGAACATGTCTTACTATGGCGTGATTGAGGAAATATGGAAACTCATCTACACAAGTTTCAGGGTTTCACTTTTCAAATGCAAATGGATTGATAACAATGCCAGTGTAACGATGGACGAGCTAGGCTTTACAGTCATTGATTTGAGCCGTACACATTCTACTGGCGATCCTTACATCCTTGCTTCACAGGCTGCACGTGTGTTTTATGTTATAGATCCGTGTGATTCTAGAAAATCAGTGGTCATTCATGGGAAAAGTCAATTTGTGGGAGATGCTAGTCCATCTTCACTGTCTAAAATTATTCCTCACACTCCACCCAACACCAATATTGTTGGCTAGAATAAGATATTTGGGGTGGAGCTAGCTTTGAGGAGAGACCATGAAGAAGGCATGTGAATTGAGAGACACCCAAAATCGAAGAAGCGGAGCAAGAAGACATAGATTGGGTGTAGACATCATTTTAACTTATTTTGTTGAATTTTTATGGGATTGTGTCTGGTATAATGTAATTGGTAAATAAATTTTGTATCCATTAGATCCCAAAAATTAAGCCATAATAGGGAAGGGAAACTTTTTAACTGATATCGCATAGGTCTCGGTAGACAAATTGGGAAATAGACACTACATCTGTGACGTTGCATATACTACTCGTGGTAACAAAACTTTAAGGAATACTTGTGAAATTGAGATGTTGATGTCGCACATAAAATTGGTTAATCATTCGGTAAGAGATAACTGGGCAATGTGATGTCACACCTAGCCCTCGCTTAATTACAGTACCTGAATTCGCTTAAACCAATTACTTCATGCAACGTTATCTGCTAGTCGGTAACCCTTCAGACTAACTGAAATTAATTGTGCGAATAAGGTGCGAGGTCGCATATGTCAACTTACCTAAAAAAACATCAGTGCTTAACCAATTAAGCCAGAATATGGAATGAACCATCTAAAGGTCTCATTCCAAGTTCACAACAACCAAACACATATTCTGTAATTGTTCAATAACATATAACACAAAACCATTAAAACCATTAATATCCAATCATCCATAACAATAAATCCTAACATAGAATCCAAAAATATCCTGCCACATAACAAATTCATTCAAATTTATAAAATCCCAAAACAATCCTAGCACACAATTATCAATATAAGACATGGCGATCATTCATGGGGCTCAGGTGCCACGAGATCTTCTTCCAAAAAATTATTCCATAGTCTGGAATTTTCTCAAGTCCGCTGGAAGACCCGGTCTCGCCACTACTGGAGTCTGATCAATCATCACTGCTGCTCAGCCCATCATCGTTATCCTCAGCCCCCTCCACCTCAACGAGTTGTGCTTCATGCCCTTGTGTAGCCACCTGGGGGTGCACATGAGGTGCATTGATAGCACCGGCCAACATTTCCTTAAGGTCTGCCAACTCGGCCATCATCTGGCACACATTGCGGTCCATGCACTGCGCCAGAGCCTTAGTCTTGGCCGTATCCTTAAGATAATCACCAATGCATTCATAGCACAGGCTACCATTTTCTTAAGGTCCACCAATTCTTCCATCTTCTGGCACACATTGCGGTCTATGCGCTATGCAAGAGCCTTAGTCTCGGCCGCGTCCATCAAGAGCATGGTCCAGGCACTGCATTTTAATCCCGTTGGAAAAAATGATATGTTACTTACAAATTAAAAAATTTAATTATAGAAAATAAGGATTGACAAAATAGTTAAAATAAAATTCATACTCGATCGTGGTACAGGAGTGGAAGGGTCAGGATGTCTTGCTTCAGATGTTGATGGAGAACCATCGGGCCTGGGCGTGGCAGGGACATCAAGATTTCCCCTGGGGCGTTGCGATCAATCCATGACCCCACTTTCCAATGCCAGTGGTTTTGGCCAAAGTAGTTCCCATCGTATTACTTCAGCTAGACCTTCACCGTTGATCGAATCTTAACCTTCTTCTCTCCAGAAGAGCAGTGATAATATTTCCATAGGGCAGGGTCCGACTCTTCAAGGCAAGGGACAATGTGTTCATCTTCTGGATGATGGTGTAACCAGGTTCGAATACCTTCTTCTTCTCAATGTGGTAGAACAAGACGGTACTGTTGATGGTGCACTCCGAAGGATGTCCGGTTTTTTAATTATAAGACCACCTTAGCGGGGGTTTATATTGGCCACCCAAGCCTTAATCAACAAAGATCCGTACACAAAAGTTCAAGAAGTATTCTTGAACATCAAAAGTAATCCTATAACTAGCTAAAGCTATTAAACTTTGGTTAAAAGATCCGAGATCCTTGAATAGCTAAACGAAACTAGACCTAATGGAAGAGATGAATGTACACGATTATTGGTGAAACTAACTCCACCCCTCGTGTCATTAGTTTCCCAAGCCAGGTGTACATTAACCTCTTCGATTACAGAGAGTAGTGGTGTTGGTAGATCGAGTGCAAACTGATCATGCTTCTGCGGCTTACTGTACCACTACAGATATGAGGTTTGGGAGTTGCAGTTTGTCCCTCATTATCGCATGTTGGATGGATGGATTTATTTGAAGTTCTCCTTGCTGCACGTTCCATTGTATAGTTGCTAAGCAGTGTGCCACTTCATTTCCTTCTCTTGGGATGTATTGGATAGATATATGATGTTGCCTTATCAGAGCTGTAGCTTCCCATACCGCGTTCTTGCATTTCCATGGTGGCTTTGCTTCTTTTCGTAATATCCTCTATACTTGCATTGAATCCAGCTCGAGAGTTAGTGGTAGAATATTACACTGAATACCTACCTTAATCCCTCTGATTGCAGCCCCAAGTTCTGCAGTGAGGGGATCATCTGCTTCCAAGTATTCGCTGCCAAGAGTAATGCATTTTCCCCTCGAGTCCCTGAAAATGTAGCCCATTCTTGCCCTGCAATTTTTCTTATAGATGTATTAACTTTAAAAACAGATGATGGGGCATCCCATTTGACAAGTTTAATAACTTTGGCAGGTTTCTCTTTTAATATCATTCTCAGCCCTTTCTCTACTAAATTTTCTAAATCATTCGATTTTGCCAAAGGCTCAAGAGGGAGTATTTGTGAGGTAAGCACATGAATCTCTCTAATCATGAAAAGGAGTGAGTGAGTTGAGCCATGGAATACAAAGGGGTTCTTTGATTTCCATAGAATCCAGAAAGATACTACAGAGAGGGTAAGTAACACTCTTTTTCTTGCAGTTGACATAGAATGAGCAAGCCATATCCAAGATAATCTATCAAAAGTGTGCGGAAAGTCCCTTAAAGGGATACACATTAAGTCAAAAATTGATTTCCAGATTTGAAGAGCAACTGGACATGAATTGAAAATGTGATCTAAACTATCCACATTACTACAATGGACATATTTAGAGGCCATAGAGAAACACATTCTCTTTAAAGTATCGTCAAATGGTAGTGAATAGTTAGGCATCTTCCATGTGAATATAGAGAATTTAGGGGGGAGTAGTTTCCATACCTTTCATAGACTGGTTGATTCCCTATTTTTCTTCCTTATGGTTTGATATGCAAAGGATATGGAGAATGTACCTATAGGTGAGGGTTTCCAGACCATTTCATCAGCATCATCTGTGAGTGTCCAGTATTTGTTTAGCTCTGCAATGCATTCTTGAGGCAGATTGTTCTCCAGTTGGGGAATGAACTGATCTCTGTCCTGAAGGAACTTTCTTGCTTTCAACATTGGGAAGGGAATATCCTATTGCCCCTTCCAGAGATCTACTAGTGTACCTGTGTTGAGCCATCTTGCAATCTAAAAGCTACACTCACCATTTCCCAGAATGATTTGTGTGTTCTCTTCAGCCAAATGAGCCATTTTCTTACATCTTTTCCACGGGTCTGAAGTTCGATTAGTAGTAGCTACTGACCAAATATAATTCTCCCAAAGTGTTTTACCTTGTTGTGCCTTCCACCAGAGTTTTAATGAGAAAGACTTTATTAGGGCTCTTAGGTCTCTGAAACCTAATCCATTTTCCTCTGTGGGATAGCAAAGGGATTCCCAATTTTTCCAATGTTTCCTCTTACCTGCTTCAGAGCTGCCCCAGAGAAAATTTGCAAACAAGGAATTCCAAACATCCAGAATATGATATGTAGGAGACATGATACACTAAGTGTGTTGAGGAATTGAGGACAGTACATGTTTAATGAGAATGGATCTACCTGCCAGATTTAACCACTTATTGTTCCAGTGCAAGATTTTGGCAGTTAATTTCTCAGTTAGGTTCTGAAAGTAAAAAAATTTCTTTCTACCCAAAAAAATGGAGACACCTAGATATTGAAAGGGGAATGATCCCTCTGCCATCTTTGTGATTCTGCTAATCAAGTTTTTTCTGGCTACACTTGTTTTTTTACCAACTAAGAAAAGCACTTTTTCAAAGTTTATTTTCTGACCACATGTTTTTTCATACTCCTGTAGGAAAATGACCAGGTTTCCTAGTGATTTGGATGTAGCCTTAAGCATAATGACAGTGTCATCCGCAAAAGAGAGATGTGTTATGTTTTCAGCCCCAGGAGGTAACCCTAAATGTTGAATATGGTTGTTATGGTACATAAATTTCAGTCCCCTATTCCACAGTTCAGTTATAAAGTTAAAAAAGTGTAGGAGATAAAGGATCTCCTTGTTTTAACCCTCTAGAGGCTTTAAAATATCCACGAGGAGTACCATTTACTAAGACCGAAAACCATGCACTATTAATATTACCTAAGATCAGAGAGACCAAATGGTCATGGAATCCAAATTTAAGCAGAAATGAGTTTAGCATTGGCCAAGAAACCCTGTTAAAAGCTTTAGACATGTCTATCTTAATGATCATATTAAGTCCATAGGATTTATTGTCTAGTAATCTAACCATTTCCTGCATGACTAAAACAATATCTGCAATTTCTCTACCTTTTATGAATGAAGATTGCTCTACAGAGATGCATTTATGAAGTAGAGGCTGGATCATATCTGCTATGATTTTAGACAGAATTTTATTAGTGAAATTTGTTAAACTAACAGGCCTAAATTCTACCATTCTCTTTGGAGTCTGAGTCTTAGGAATGAGTGTAATGAAAGTACTAGCAAAGGATTTTGGCAGTTTAATGCCACACATAAATTCCTGGACAGCTTGTAATAGATCATCTCTAATTATAGCCCAAGCTTTCGTGAAAAAAAGTCCATTAAATCCATCTGGTCCTGGCGCACTGTCTTGTCCTAGATTAAAGACAACCCTCTCTAGTTCATCCATGTTAACCATTTTGAGTAATTCAATGTTGTCCTCCTCAGTGATGACTCTAGGGATAAAATTAATAAATTTCATCATTTCTACCCCTGAATGGTCCTGTGTTTCATCTGTGAGTAAATTATGGAAGAAGGTGACAACATATTCCCTTATTTCATCCTGATCCTCTATCCAAGTGTTATCCTCCTTTCGAATTTTATTCATTCTAAGCCTAGTTGTTTTAGATCTCACACTGTTATGAAGAAAACAGTATTAAGATCACCATTTTTTAGCCATTTATGCCTTGATATTTGTTTCCAAAATTCTTGTTGTTCCTTCAAGAATTTAACCAACCTTGCATTTTCTTCATTTAGCTTTATTTGATCTTGCAGGTTGTAATGAGCATATAATCTTAGCTCTATCTCAGCAATTGACTGTTCATTTTTTAGGA